>JAKOPK010000280.1:0-37488 GCA_024195185.1 Coniferiporia weirii
AAAAAAAAAAAAAAAAAAAAATCTGCCATCACGTGGGCGTGAGCTTCCATTCTTTCCCTTTTACTCCCATCTTTGTGTCTCCTCTGTCTCTCGTGTCCCTTCAATCTCTCGGCCTCGACACCCAGAATGCAGCTCCAAGTTTTTTGGTTAACCAACATATGGATGAAGCTATGAACCCAAGTGCTGGCTGCCACTTTTGGGAAATATTAATGCTAGCTGCCAATACTAGTAGTAGATTTCAGCCTGTGGTCAACTGTGAAGGCTGGCCACTGAAGCAGAGTCCCCATCTACATATGTAATTTTCTAAATTAGATGATTGGCACAAGGTGGGTCCCAAGTGCACACCACACTAATTTTGGGTTTTGGAATTTGTGCCTGTGATCACTGAAGGAGGGCTAGATCACTTCAATTAGAGGTGTTAGCATGGCTACTAATCAATACTTCACATGGGAATTGAGTCACCAGGCCCAGTGTCCATCAGTTGAGGGTGGGAACAACTTGAAGGTATTTTGAGACATGGCATGCCATTGACAGGAAATCAAAAGGGTATTCTTTTTACCTAAGGAAAACTGAGCTGTATATAGACTGTAACATTCTTCCTACTTCCACCCCTTTTGTGCTGACTCATTTCCCATTTGTCATCACAAGGATGCACAATGCACATTTCCCCTACTCTACTCTAGCCCTCCTCAATTGCACATTATCCTATGATTTTTTGTCTGGCAGGTGGATGTGCCATTGTGTCAGTTTGATATTGGGACTGGTGATCTGACCCAGGAGTTTGGCAATTTCCTTTTTGGGCAAAAAAACTTGCAATCCACTACAAGTGCTTGAGAGCACTTGTATGTGATTTTTAATGTTGGAGTTAGAACTTTCCACATGGCTCCCATCCTTATTTGGGCAGAGCTGCAAACTGCCTCTGTAGATCCTTTCCCCATTCAGACATATGAAGTTAAAATTACCTATTGTGGCATTGCTTACACATGATATATGACTGTCCACCAAAAGATTGCAATCAGGTTAAACCGAGGTCTCAATTCTGACTGCAGTTGCAAGTACAAAAATAGAAGGACCCTACGATTACATATGATACCAAGCAAAAGTTACAATCGCACAATAATGTGCAATTGAGTGGGGCTTCTGTGTTATGTTTTCTCTTACTTTCACTCCTTTCATGCTGACTCATTCCCTATTTGTCATTACAAGGCTGTGTGTTTCCCCCATTCCTCTTGTTTCTACATTGTAGTACCTTTTGCCATGTCCCACAACATCCCACACTGACTAATCCTGTCCCCATGACCAGTCTGGAAGCCAACCAGGAGTTGGCAACACTAAAGTTCAGCCTAGGACAGAAAGGACAAAGGTGTCTTTGTTGCTGTCAGATAGACTGAGGCAACAAAGGCACGGAAAGCAGACAGGAATAGCAGGGGAATTATGTAAGGGTAGATCCGTACAGTCCGCACAATTTCCGATCATGTGATTGTCGATCCGATCATGTGATCAGCAGTCTGACATGTGTAATAGTCCAACATGTGCAGTGGTCTGACATGTGGTGGAACTGTGCTCACATTGGCTCCACCTAAGTGAGGAGTCGCTCCACCAGTCTGTGTCTAGCCCGGCAGTGTGCATCAGAATCTCTTCTTTCCAACGGTGTGCTTTGGTTCTGACAGTATGCATCAGTTCTGCCAGTGTGTGCGTTGGAGCAGAGCTGTCGGGATTGTTTGCATCGGAGTGGTAAGCCCTGGGCTTACACAGTCCTTTCCTTCCATGGACTTCCACCATGTTCTGCAACATTCCACCAAGGTCTACCCCATACCCTATTCCTGCTACACTCATAAATACTTGTAGGTCTATATAAGACATGTACCTAAGCAGCACTAAGCCCTTAAGCTTGTGCTCTTTGTTCATACAAGTCCACTTATATGTGCCTCACCAAGTACATTATCATTGTCATTGTCATAACCCAACTTTACCAGTGTTAAGCCAAAGCTGTTAAGCTTTAAGAGTAGTATTTGTTAGATTTGACCTGGTGAGGGATCTAATCAAGTGTTAACAGATTGCAATTGTGTAACTAGTGAGTTAGAAAGTTGGTCAAGTGTTCTAGCTAGGCTAGAATGCTAGAGCTGATGTTGTAGGTGAATAACTGAGATGAATTAAACTGCAATTACTGCAGTTTTATGCAGGCTTTTATACCCTACAGTGTTTACAACTATTTACCTTGTAACTATTATTGAATAACTGCGCAATGCTGCAGTACGAGTCATTGTGAGTCACTACAGTGTTCTGTAATTGTCTATGGAGTCATTGCAAGTCATAGAGAGTCATTGAGAGTCATAACTATTTATTACTGACTACACTTTCTTATTTATAAATGTCTATGAGTTGGAATGAGTCGTAAAGAGTCATTAGGTCTTATTATATACTGTCCTAGTATTTAATCGAGTCATAACAAGTCATGTTCTAAGTTAACCACTCTTAGTACTGGTTTGCACAGTTGACTATACTTGGGCTTCTCTCATTTGCCTAATTCATAATCAGAGCTGTTGCTCTATTCTTGTTGTTGATCCTTTGCTTACTCAGCTAAGCTTTCTTGCTGAGTGCTGATCTTAATATATCGTATGCTTCTATTTTAGTGGGCTTCGCATAGGTCTTCCCTGATGACTGATAGCTTCTTTATGGGCATTGCTTCAATCTTCCCTGATTGCTGTGGCTCGCTTCTTTGCTTTGTGGCTTCCACTTGTGGCTGGCTGTCATTTCCTTCTTCATGGCAGTACCATGTTACTGTTCATACTTGGAGTCCTGTTGTCTACTAGCATAGTGAGGTCTTCTACTCCTATGTTATTTCTAGACATGATCCTTGTATAACCTGGCAGTGTTCTAGCAGCTGAGTAGTCGTGGAACCATTGCGTTATTACCTCCCTGTCTATGTGTCCTAACTCCTGTATTCTATCTTTGCTATCGCATGAGGTATGGCCCTTACCAATAAAGTTTGATTTATATGCGAACACCTGTTCTCTCAATTGTTTATTCTTTTCTTTGATTAATGGATTTACTGAGTCCATATATTGTGTTGTTGTGATGACCGCTCTCTGATGACAGAGCCGATCATGTGGTGCATTATAAATCCTCATTCTGACAAATACATCCATTACATAACTTTGGAATTGATATGAGAACATAGTTGCTCTGTGTTCGATAATTGTGTCTGATCCATTATTGTCTTTTGTAACTTCATGGTCGAATGTTATTTGGCAGTTATCATATCCTGCTTGTTTGCCTATAGCCCTGCATGCTAATGTGAATACATTCCATGAGACTGAGTATGTGTCTTTGCATCTTTGACATTGGGAGCGCGTATCGATTAATTGGACTGGTCTCGCCATTATTGGTCTTTGTCTTTGATCGACTGACCTTTCCTCTTGTCTGTAATGATGGAATTGCATCAATTACTTAACAGTATTCATGCATCTTGGTCTGAATGAGGGCAATGTATTGATCTCTGAGGAGGTGTAAGATATGTCCCAGGTGAGTGATGAATAGAGCAATGAGAAAGTACTTGAAGATACACATATAACTGGGGTGTTCTATGAGGGTTGGGCTATGATGAGTAGACACACTTTGGCAGTGAGGCAGATAATGAGCTTGTATGAACAAAGAGCATAAGCTTAGGGCTATGTGCTCAGCAAAGTACAGTTTATATAGGCCTATAGAAGGTAGTAGAAATGAGGAAAGGACGAGTGGTGAAGATGTAGTAGAACATGGTGGAAGTGTGTGGAAGGAATGACTGAGCATGGTACATGATCAGTAAGTGCAACAAGGTCATAGAACATACTAGAAGCATATGGGGATAGGAGTCAGTGGAAAGGTAGGAAAAATGTAACAGAAGCAGTGGTGAAGGCTTGGTTGTGACTGATGTGACTGGTGTGACTGATAAGGAGGACAACTTGAGGGGAAGGAAGTCCAACTAGTGATGAGCAAATGGCTTGTAAGAAACAAAGAGCATAAGCTTAAGGGCTTATGCCGCCAAAGTACATGTCTTAAGTACACATGTAGGGTACTGGAAAGGTAATGAGCTGCACTGCAGCAAGGGAAAGGTAAATAGTGAAAAAAAAAAAGAAGCCAGAAATGGATAGCAGGGGCTGCAGAGAAGCCATAGCCAAAGAGATGAGGTGATTCAGAGCAGAACTGCCCAAGTTATGGACAAAATGGTGAAGGGAATAAAAGTTGTAACAACCAGAACCTCATCCAACTCCATTGCAAGCAAGCCATCATCCTCAAACCTCTTGTTCAAGTCTAAACAAAAGCTCAGTGTTCATGTACCAAATGTGGGAGCAATAAATTGTAAATACCTAAACAAAAGCTATATACAAGAATAAGCCCAAGATATAAATAAAGAACAATGGACAGGCATACCTCAGCATTCATGTGAGGTTGCTACAGTGGTGGACTAAAGTAATGCACTGCCACTGACTTTGTCAAAGATCTGGCCGTGTAAAAAATATTCTATGTATTTCTGCTGTGAAAAAACATATTTAGATAGTGTAGGGTGTTGGCTTTCTGAATAATATGCTCTTTTACAGCAATTGATGGGCTTGCAGAAAATTTTTTGAGTGCAACGTAAAAGTTGCTGTGCATTTCTTTTGCTGTAGCACCAACTCCACAAACTTTCCTTTGTTTTTCAACAACAACATTCTCACTCACTCTCCTAACATACCACGTGTAAAGCTCACTATATGGTCTACACATCGCCGACAAAAAAAGCCTGTATTATTGAATGGGATGGCCAGGGAATTCATTGTTATGAAATCGCCCACAAATTTGGTATACACTGGACCACAGTCAACCAAATCATCAAACACTACCAAAAACACCACAATTTTTATCATGTCAGCCCAAAGAAAGGACGCCCATGCAAGATGGACATACGAGAGGCTCAGGTTGCATGCAGAATGATTGCCCAGACAGAGGCTGCCAATGCCACTGAACTGCAAAAGAAGGCCTTCCCTGATGTAGCAACCAGGACTATTCAAAGGAGATTGAGGGATCAGGGACTTTTGTGTCGCATTCGGAGGTCCAAGCCCTACCTATCGAAGGTACACAAAGAGTGGAGAAGGAAGTGGGCTTTGGAGCATGCAGACTGGACAGTGGAGGACTGGCATTGCATCATATTTTCAGATGAGTCAAAATTCCAGCTATTCAAGTCAGATGGCCATCAATACTGTTACATCAAGCCTGGACAGGCATTGAGTGCTCGGTTCACCAAGAAAACTGTCAAGCATGGCGGCGGATCCATCATGGTGTGGGGGTGCATCACAGGGCAGGGTATGGGTCAACTTCACCGCATTGAGGGGATCATGTGTGGCCTGGACTACGTTCAAATCCTTGATAAACATTATCTTGGGACCCTTAAGAAACTAAAGTTGAAGCATACTGGGAAGTCCAGGGTCATTTTCCAACAGGATAATGATCCAAAGCACAAATCCAAGGTGGCAGAAGCATGGTTCCAGAAGAAACATGTCAAGCAGTTGCCTTGGCCTGCATCAAGCCCAGACATGAGCCCAATAGAGCATGTATGGGACCAAATTGATGATCTAGTACGCACAAGAAATCCATTACCACAAAATGTGAATGAGCTGTGGAGGGCAATACAGGAGGAGTGGGATAACTACCCGAAGGCCGCATTGGACAAGCTCTACAAAAGCATGCCACATCGTGTTAATGCACTTTTGAAAGCTCGAGGGGGCCACACCAAATATTGATTTACAGGCAAGTGTAAAAGTTTCTTGTTATGCTGCCACACACACACCTTTCTGACAGATGACAACCAACAGAAGAAACACACTCAACTTTTTTTCTTTGTTGCTTTGTATCAAATCACAACCCAATTTTATTGCTCAATTCGTAACAGATATATTAATTGCATACCCTAATGTACAGAACAAGCTATAGATAGTGCCTTTTTGTGTCTTCCATCAGGTGCAGTAAGCCCGAGAAGTGGGTGGGATGTGGCAGTGCAATACTTTAGTCCACCACTGTATATGCGTTGTGTGGACAGAAATAGAGTGATTGTCTGAGAATGAAATAACTACTGCAATAAGAAAATTGATCCACAATACTATATAGTCTATGTGCTGGGTTGAACCAGTGATTGCTGAATTCTAACACCTCTTACCAACATGATCTACCTTTGAGCTTAACAAAGAACTGCTTCAGCATCTGGGCTTAACAGTCTCACATCCTTTGTATATTGTACATGTTTATTAAGACTCATCATTATACATCCAAAATGAAAACTTAATCGCAGAATGGAAGATATACAATTGCTGCACCTGTGCAGTTCAGATGCATTTGATACTTCTTTGGTATAATCCCAAGTATGCATAAGGTTATGTCGCACACTCAGGAACAAAAAATCCATTATAGAAGTGTGGGCCCTGCATTAAGTAAGAGAACAAATGTCAGAAAATACTTTGTAAGTGACAGGAAAATGTTCACATACAGTCTGTACATAGGGTATATGATATGTTTTCTTCCGAGTCCACCTGCCTGCCTGGTACCTGAAGGTCACTGTTAGGTGTGAATATGGATCATCAGGTGTTGTTGTATGAAGTGTAGAGCTTTGGGTTTCACATGTTAATCAGGTAAATACATAGTTACTAGTAGAACAAAACCACATACCGTATTTTTGCCTGCCTCAGTCGATTACCATAAATGTTCAGACCAGTCTCCCATGCAGCCACCTCACATTGTATGCGGAATAAAGGGTGATTTGAGTAGGAATGTTCTTCTTGCCAAGTAACACTCATGGATGGAAAAGGGGGATTGTTGGATGAAGGATAAGAAGATAAGGATGACTATGAATGAGTTAGTAAGAGAGGGAAAATCAAAGCATTAATAGGGAAAGGTATGGAAGAGGTGAGAAAATGATCAGCATGACAATCAGGGCACTATCAATAGAGCAGTCAAACATACATATGTCCTTGCAGATCAATGTGATAATAGACCAGGTCTGGCAACCTTAGGAGAAGGGACAGCTAAGCAAATTTTAATGAATGTTGTATGAAATAATTTTTACTAATATGACTGACCCCAGAATGATATGTGATGCACAGTTATAATGGTGAGATAATCTCTTGAGCCACAATACCTGCCGAGTTTCTGGTAGATAGGTAACCAGATAATTGTATCCTACAATTTATACTTGTTTAAATATATATATATAATAGTTACTTACCTGGGCCTTGCAGGGTTTGGTCTAATAAGACTTGGTATGTGTGTGGTATACAGATGTAGTAACAGGCAACACTTTGAACTAAAATAAAAGAAGTAAAGTACTGAAGTAAGTAACTTTATTAGCTAAGACATAGCAATATTACTTACCTTCACTTTGCAAAATGTTAAAATGTTGACTTGCTTGGCAGAAGAAATGCGCAGTTGGTGATGAAGGAATCCCCAAACCACAGATAATAGTGAGCTGATAGGTAGGTGGCAGTAAAGGATAGAATGCGCAATTTAGATTACAGAATAGGGTAAGGACAACAATGGTACTTACCCAAGGGGAGGGGGGAGGGATGGAGTACCAGGCTGCAGACAGCTCTCTATTTATACTGTTCAGGGTGGTAAGCCAACTTGGGTGCATCCAAGTTTTGGGGCATAGCTAGCCAATCACAATTCACTTACTAAGGTGACTGCGCAACGTGAGAGATAGAACATGATGGAATTTTAAAGAAGCAAGGCTGTGGGAGAAAAACCATGATAGAAGCGCTGATATGAGTATTCTAAGAATAGGCATCCAATAACAGGACATGCGCCATATGGTCTGTAGTCAGGTGTGGGTGCCATTAATACATATTTGGGCTAGTGCCCTTGAATTTTATGACTTAGCAAACTTTACAATAGATTTACCCATCAAAGATGCTCTATTATTGTTTATTAGAAGGTGAGGCCTTTTAGCCAAGCTGCTTCTTGACACTACATGACTCAAGCATTTGTCAATTGTGGAGTCATTCTAACAAAAGTGTAATTGTTTTCGAACCCAAATATTTGCTCATCCTTAGGTGAGTCAGAAGTAAACAGATGTAAATAAACAAACTGTGGAATGATCGGCTCCGGATGCCCATCATGAATCATGATTGGGGCGATGAAAAAGAATAACCAGCTAACAAGTTGACTCGTGCAGAGCACTGCGCGAGCGAACACAATGGAAGACGGTGCGCCGAGAATGCTGTCGGCACCGACTCGGACTGCAGTGCCAGCGCGCACGTACATCAAACCTATCGCCGTCGTTCTACGCTAGTAGCCCCGGCGTTCCTCAGGTTTGCAATGCCAGTGACCAGCATCATCCGCCTCTGCACTCAACAGTAATGATCATGAATGGCCCGCTTTCTCACAGGATTACACTGCCGCCATTATCGAATGCTGCCATGCTTCTCTCGCAGACCCGACCCGAAGTTCTGCAAACGTTGCCGCGAAACTGCTCAGCGAGGTATGAGGAACCGCTGCAATACGACGGATGGATAGGCGCAGATGAAAGAGTTCTGACTCGCCTTGATGATGCCCGTCAAAGACTGAGAAGATGCTGTCCTATAGGAGGATCGGGAGTAGCGGTGTCTGTGTCGTCTGTTGAAGGGAGCCCCGAGTCGGTTCGTCGTCTCCATTATTAGTACTCCTTTGGTTTTATTGACGATCGCGATGTTGTATGGCTGCCGATGGCTGTTTTGTGTGTAATCCCGTCGTCCGACAGAGTTATTCGTGATACGGAAGTGCGATGCAAAAAGTGGCCAAATTTCCGCGCAATGCTTATCGCGAGGGGTTTGGACGATACACGAATTGACGATAGTGTTGTGATTCCTCTGGCAATATGTTTCCGTAAAACCTTGGGCCCATTTCTCGGCAGCTAAGCTCGTGTTGGTATGTCGTTATAACAAACGCCCTCGTCACCTCCTCACCGACCGCAGGCGTTACTGTTGCCGGCACGCACTGCGAGTGCACATTACACTCGCGATCGGACCGTCGAAACCCGGCCTCGGCTTTGCCCGCTCGAGACTTTTCTTCTTCTGGTGTTCTAATTCTAAAAACACACGTTCGGGCGCACCTTCCGCTCGACCTCGAACGCCACAGCCCTTGAAGCGCTACCGGAGCTCTATCGCACTGAAGCGCCCAAATCTGAGGCGCAAGGCCGCCAGGATTGATGAGAATAGACCTGCTGTCAACCCGGAAGGGAAGGGAAGACGCGATTGCACACCTCCGACCGGGGCTAAGACGACTGACCCGCATGCTGACGCCCCGAAAAGGGCAGTCCGTAACTTGGACGCGATTGAATTTTATGTATTGCATGGGAAGAGGGGCACTACAAGAAAAATGGTGTCAACTAGGGTGCCAAGCACGTATAACGGGGACGATAGCTCCGATGACACGCACGATGAGACTCATCTGGCAACAACTAACAACGGCGGCGGTGAGAGCTCTCAGTGACGGCAGCTGCGCAGCAACGCGTGCGTCTCTTTTGCATGTACGTATTCATGATTCGTCCCTAGTCTGAACTTGAAGTCGCAGACGCCGCTGCTGAGGCGAGTAAGACTTCCTTCCTTATTCACTAGACCAAGATTGCGTGTCATCCCGCGCGCAAAGAACAAGCCCCCGCGGGTACCGGCACCTATTGCGCGAGTAATTCACGAATACGCCTGCGTCTGGCCCTGTCTCGAACTGTTTAGCTTGAACAGATTATGAACTGACTCAAATCACTCGATTCTTTAGACTCGCTTTGGTACTGGGCTCTAGATCCTACTTGTAAACTGTTTATCCACAATTTGGTCGCATAACAAGTGATTCTGATGGTTGGTGTATCTTCCTGAACTACTGTACTTATTACTCACGTCTAGCGTCTGGGACCCATTAATTTCTGAAGCTTGCCACGCTAACTCGGTATGACGCTTTCTCACGATTGATATTTCTTTAATAAATCAGAAGTTCTGGAAAAGCTTTGCTTACTCTACCGCAAGCCGAATTCGCAACTCCGAGTGTACATATGTGAAGCTTACTGGTTAAGATGCGACGAATGGCTCTTTAGACAGGAGCATACGGTATAATTATCGACCGGTATCTAGAGGACTGAAAGTCTCCGAACCGCTGGCACAGGCCATCACGATATTTGATAGCACCGTCGTCGCTGTATCATACGAGACTCGAATAAGACATTGGTTGTGTACAATCGATTTCTTGGCTGTAAACAAGTATGTGAGAGAAACGATTCATTAATTAATGAGAATTAATTTTAAGATTTGGCGCAAGGTAGTACGGCTGCATCCGAAGGGCAGGTTCAAATCAATCTGCTATGTATATCCTTCCGCCCCTATACTAGCAGCGTCTATAAATGTATCTCAATTCACAGTCAATACGCTTTAAAACTGTACTTCTGCGGACATTGACCGGCGGTTTGTGGTAACGTGCCAATGGACAGCACTGTACCAGACTTCTCCGGTACTGAGTCCCAACATAGAACGCCACAGGAAGTAAAATCAAGCGGGGCTAGGGTGTCTGCGATAAGGCACTCGTGCGCGCTAGCCACTAGTGACCCTCCGGAGTGCTTGAGTCCGGCTGAAAACGGCGCACGGAGGTGACCTCGAGAAGAGATGCAGAGATGCGGTAGCGGGCGCCGGATGAATAGCGGGACTAACTCTTTTGACTGATACCTAGCACTTAGTAATAGCCAGGAAGTCCTTACATCGTCTAGGTTTGTTCGGGCGGAAAAATGCTGTCAGACCAAAGACAGTTGACGCGACCACCTAACTGCTATCTTTGAGCCGAAAAAATCAAAGGCTGAAAATCAAATTGTAAGACAACGAACACGCCGTATTTGTGCGGAACGCATCCACGCAGGACCCTGACAGACACTGCAAAAATCGAGGTCCGATTATTATCGCGAGCTGGACAGGGGTATTAAGGCCGATTCGGAGGGCTGGGAGTTGCTTGCTAATGCACAAAAAGTTCGAGAAAGCACGAAAAGGCAGGCGATCCGACGGGCGGGTATGTCATGGTCGTCCGAGGAATGGGCCGATTCGTCAGATGTTTCCCAATGCAGCAATGGATTCTCATGTCCTCTTTCCAAAACAAGAAAAGATATCCCATGACTGGCGGTGAGCTCGTGCAGCGGCGGAATATTAAATTGCACGATAAAAAGATAATCTAATTCTTGCGACGAACTGCGCATATATAAAAACCCCCCAGCGTCGACAGGCCGGTGATTGCATCGTACATGTGCTTCCCCTCCAAGAAGACGAAAAACAACTTTGAAGAGAAGCCGCAGCCTACAAAGACCCAACCCGTACAACCCGCACAATCCGCTCAACCTACTACCCAACCAGCCCCCGCTACTAGTACCAATACTACGACCGAATCACCCAAAATGGCCCCCAAAGTCGCGATCATCATCTACTCTATGTACGGCCACATCGCAAAGAGTGAGTGCTCTTCAGTGTCTGCATAGTCGCCCGAGAGGTATTGATGTATGCGTTACAGTGGCGGAGTCGGTCAAAGCTGGCGTCGAGTCTGCAGGTGGCGTCGTGACCATCTACCAGTGCGTTATCTTTTCCGTATGTGATATCTGGTATGCTAAACGATCATAGGATCCCGGAGACGCTCGCTCCTGAAGCCCTCGCAAAGTTGTACGCCGCCCCCAAGCCCGACTACCCCGTCATTGAGCCGGAAGAGCTTGAGAACTTCGACGCGTACCTTTTCGGTATCCCCACTCGTTACGGTAACTTCCCTGGCCAGTGGAAGGTGCGTTCTGTTCATTGTCCTGAGATGCTCCAGCACTCACAGCTTGCCCTTCGCGCCCTCATCTATTCACATCGCATACAACATACTGCAGGCCTTCTGGGATAGGACTGGTGGCCTCTGGGGAAGGGGCGCACTCCACGGCAAGTACGCTGGCGTCTTCGTCAGCACTGGCTCCCCTGGTGGTGGACAGGAAACGACCGTTTCGAACGCGCTCTCGACGCTGACCCATCACGGTATCCTCTACGTACCTCTTGGCTACAAGAACGCGTTCCCGCTTCTCACAAACCTCGAAGAGGTTCACGGTGGCTCGCCATGGGGCGCAGGCACTTTCTCGGCGCCCACCGGTGTCCGTCAACCCTCCGGTCTCGAGCTTGACATGGCAAAGATCCACGGAAAAACTTTCTACGAGACCGTTGCGAAGGTCGCATTTTGATTGCCTCCATCCGAGGAAGTTCGGAGTCGCACAACATATTGCTAATGACTTCGGAGGCGTGCAGTGGTTTTGTCTGGACTGGATCGGTTGGACGCGCAGGATTGTATAGATTGTATTTCTTTAAAACTGATTAAAATTCCTACTTCATTTTGATCTTCGCGGCACTGTTATGGATATACTGGAGATCAGAGACCTTCGCTGTAATCGTTGCGGAATCAGCGCATCTTCGAAATTTGGGGTTCGCGTTCCCATACGTTCCCAGGCCATCGACGAAGCGAGTCGCCGTTTGTATAGGAAATCCATCGGAACCTTTGGGATGTTGCGGGTTAGCGTTTCGATTGAGCCAATCTGCGCTTCTGTAAGGGCATTCAGTTCATGTTTGCTTTTGGTACCTGCGCGGTCACGATGGTGCGTATCAAGTACTTCGATTCCCCCCTGTATCGCCGTTTGTATGCCTTGGCCGTCCGTGCATCACTACCACAATGGGGGAACTCGGATAGGCCCCAATGGGTGTCTGGTTAGCTCCGACGGTCTCTTAATAGACAGTTACTGGGGTGCTTCCAGCAAAGAAAGAAGGAGGGAAAGTGGGGGAGAGACATCAACAACCTCACCTCACAGCGACACGGTCGTTCGTACGATTATCAGCGTGTTGGAGCATGTGAAGGCGTGCACTCAAACGGGGGGTTGCCTGCGGACAAGGGACTGAACTGTTGTGGGGATGACGAGAGCGATCGTGCCCGTGGGCGGGCGCGAGATTATTTAACCATTTAGCTACCCTACTGGAAGTTGTGCTTGACTTGGAGATGGAAGAGAAGTAGACGACGCCCTGTTGGCTACCCAGCCCCGCGGGTTCGTGATTATAGGTGGAAGTAAACCTTGAACCCTACCTTAGTGGGCGTGCGTCTGGACGAATGAGACACCGAAGCCTACCATCTGGACTCCAACGACATTTTCGCGGCAGGGTAGCCACCGATCGGCTGAACGCGCTGTGAAGGTGATTGCGGACTCGTTAGATATCCAGTGTCATCCAGATTCTACACGGCTCCTACCAGTGGGTGGGTCGGAGAAACACTTTCGGAGTATTAGCCTATTAGGAAACTGAAGTGAGTCGACAAACTCTCCAGCAAGTGTTGGCAGCCAAGTCAACAAAGTTCTATTCCACAAGCTTTCGCATAGACTATGTACTTAGCACCACAATTGCGACGAGCTTTCTTCAAAACTCACAGGACGAGGGAATCACACTTCCTTTTTTCATTTTTTGACTATATGCGTACCTCAGGTCGACATTGTACTTGTTCGACAAGGCGAGTGAAAATCTAGACGGAACTAGAAATTGGAGAAAACCCTCGTTTCCACGGTTTCCAGTTTCACAGACATACATACTCACCTCCGAGGTGAACTCAGATACTGTTTTCAACCTGTGGCTCGTGCCGTAACCAAACTGCGTTCGAGGCTGTTTCGTAGACTTCCCATGAGGTTATTTATGGGATAAATGACTGTGGGCTGCGGCCTGTACGCTTTCGAAGGCTATATCATCCCCACTAGCTATGAGTTTGTCTGATGTCCTGGTAAAGTCGGAGCGAAGATACGAAACCTTCAAAGTTCATTACATAATACCATTCGGAATCTCCCGATGTTTTTACACATGCACTTACGTGAGAAAAAAACTCCATTGTGAGCCCGACATGAACGCGCGGCGCCCTCTGGAGGCTCGGACACAGTGAGCAGCGAGCAACTGGCGTGTGTCCTTCGAGTTTCTTGTAAAATCATCTCTAACATACTAAGCTTGAAAGGCCTCCGACAATTCAATAGCTGAGCTCCTACCGGCTAACTCAATTGCTGTCTCCTTACTGGATCTGCTGCAACGGGCCCCGCGCGTATAATCAGCACTCCAACTGAGTAATGGCCTCTAGCTCAACAGCGCCCACGGCCTCGGGATCTTCTCAGCTTTCTATCGATGCTATCTTGAGCGAAATCACAAGCTCACAGGACGATGGGCAGCTCAATCAGTCCCTGAAGAACTTTGGTTCAAAGGAGATTCGCGAGCTGCTATATGCAAGTTTATTGGGCGATGGCCAGGACCCCCTGTCCGTGTTAGATGTTCACAACAATACACTGGGATATCTTTACTTGCTGTGAGTAATCTCTTAGCGCTATGGAGCGCGATGTGCCAAACGACCGTGGCCTAGATCGGCGCGCCTCACGGTGCCGAATGCTCCTATTCCACCTTTGTTGGCTATCCAAAGCTTTTGCAAGGAGTTCGATCCTGTGAAAGCTCGCCTTGCACCAGAACGAGGTGCGTCTTTGTAATTTTGAATCATCTACGCGCTGAAGCCGTGGCTTTTAGTCACCTTGCTCGCGAAGGGAATCGTCTCACTTTATACGACCGAAGCTACGGTCTGTTGTTCATCCACATTCTATCCGCTATAGACTTACAAAGCTCATAGCTCGACCAATGTATCCCTCTCCTTCTCGACCTTGTGACGCGTTATCCTCCTTCCCTAAACTACCTTACGACTGTGCACCCCATCTTCCTCCGGACGTGTGTCGTCACGCGGAACTTCAGCACTGCACTTCCAGTGCTCGGCGTACCGATCACGGAAATCGACACCACGGTCTCTGACTTGCACTATAACGACAACCTAGTATATCATTACGCAGGTGGGATGGCTCTCGCGGCGCTCAAGCGGTGGGCGGCGGCAGAGGAGTGTTTCGAGATCGTTGTAGGCAGCCCCGCACAGGTACCCGCTTCGATTCAGTTCGAAGCTCTCAAAAAGCTCGCGCTTGTGCAGCTCATCATATATGGGAAGGTTTGACCGGTTAATATCCAATGGTAGCAGATTCTGACCGCGAAATCGTGACAGGTGAAAGACGTACCAAAGTATGTGAGCCCGACTTTGGTGAACCTGTTCAGGAAGTCGCCGTACGGTGCGCTCGTGAACATATACCCACTGCAGACTATCCAGCTCGAGAAGACGTTGGAAAGAAATAGTAGTACGTTTGAATCTGTAAGCCAGTCTTCGCCACCGGCATGTCACCAGTGTTCGTTAAATTACTTTACAGGATAAAAATCTCGGGCTTGTCAAGCAAGTTTTGGAGCGCGGTCGACGATGGGCAATAAAAAAGCTAACGGGAACGTATATCACTCTTTCAATGGCTGAAATTGGGAAAGCTGTGAATTTGCCCGATGAGGAATCTGTGCGTGCAGCTGTAGTCAATATGGTGCGTTGTATAGCTTCTCTTCTAATCTATCTGTCCTCTGGCTTCGTTCTTATATTACACTGTCGAATGCGTCTGCTGCGTGGAAGCTAAACATTCTCCGCCATTATGATCTCCCGGGACCTTCCCCATCTCGTACATGAACTCAACATCTTTTTCCCACTTCTCTTGGATTCTAGATTGAAGACGGCGAAATTATCGGCTCGATAGCCGCCGATGGGACAGTCACGTTTGGCGATACAGTATCAACTTTCGCAAAGGCGCAGATCGACCAGCTGCTTGCTTCAGCTCAGGACCAGGGTGCGGTCATAGCAGAGCTCGATAGAAAAATGGGACGGAGCCGTGAATTTTTGAGCAAGGTCTGTGTATCGAGTCACCTCTTTTCTTTCGACTCCTGCTTTCTTCCGGCACATGCTCACAGCTTAATTCTGCGTTTTGTCTATCGCAGTCCCTTAAGAATAAGGACAATTCCGACTGGGCACAGATGGGTGATGACGATATGTATACGAAGAATCAAGGAGAGACATGGGCAGAGGAATCGCTATTTTAAAATGTGTAAGTAGACAGGCGTCCCTGCAACTGGTGAATATGACTGCTCCTTTTGGGGTTCGGTGTACGACATTCCACCCATCTGCCCCAAGTTGCTGTTGACTCCCCTCCACTTCAGCACTACCACCGTGTGCTAAAGGTACGGTCAATATGTTCGGGCTTTCTGAGTAGCTAACTGAGGGGATAACATTCAGTCGTTCTGTTGCAGACACACTTTCTTTCCTCAGCTGATCTCAACCTAAGCTTGAATTCGAAGGAAGGTCAGCCCAAGTGCACATCAAACCAAGTCTATAAGCTGTCTTCACCAACAACGATGATTAATCACTGCTCCCCGCGTACCCATTCTATGAGGTTACGACCTACCTGTGGGCAAATGCGGCGTCCGGTCAACTCCCGTCGAATTCTACAAAACTGTTCATATTCTTCGTACCAAACTACAAACTGGAGATCCAGGCCTTGAACTTGCCTTGATCTATGTATACCACCATCAGTCATATCCATACACTGGCGAAAACGCTCGAGTTGCCTTCTTCCCTTCTCCCTCCTTCCGTGTCCCGAAGTTGCTCACGTACAAGCGAGGTATTAAAGGTAAAAGTGTGTTTGACCTCCGACTCGATCCCCTGTTTTGGATTGATTAACTGTGGGTGCCCGTAAAGTACCGGATACTACACTCAGCAGGCTCACATCTTCAGGAGTTGTCATGACCTCCATATGGCAAGTATACGGATATAGGGCCTATGGAGCAATCCTCGCCGAGTCGCCGTTTGCTCAGAATGCTCATAGCCCGGGGAGCAGCGGGGAGCGGCAGCGATTGGGACGGTTGTTTTCGTCTCAGCGTCATTGTAAGGTCCGATGTCTTCTTGCCATCTTGCTCTTGGTCTTTTGTTTAGTGGTGGTTGCGTGCTGAAGGAAGCACGTTCGTATTTGTCCCCACTCTCAGTTCTCAGCTATTCGGATTATCCACTACCTCGGACTGGGCCCTCTCCACATGCGCTATTGCTGGGACATGTTCTAGAGACACCGCTGTCTTCACGGGTGCTGTGGGTGACGCCTAGACGGACCGATCTAGATATTCAAACATCAGGACCGTCCCGTGCCAGGCCCCTCCGCCTGGAATAGCTCGTTAGATCAGGAAAGCTTCAGAGACAGTCGCTCGGGTATAGCCTTGTTTACGTCTGCGTACCGTATCTTCTGAAAGCTCCCGAGTGTCTCCTCGATCAGCCTGGCCCTTGTGTGACCTTGCCAAAAGTTCCGCTGCCTTCTCTTACTCTGTGATCTAATCCGCTCATTGCTCCCGCTCATAGCTGCGATTCCGTGCGCCCCTGGGCTCTTGGAAGGTGCGTCCGTCGTGTATTATTTTTGTCACATTATTATCTGTCAGTACCGGTGACCATTTCCCGTTCTGCAGAGTCTAGACTCTCACGGTTCGCCCGGTCTGGTGCGGGGTAAGAGAAATACCCAACGCTGGCAAAGCGAGGCTACACATAGTGTAGCGTACGCATACGAAGGCGTCATTTTCTCCTGCTGCCCGTCCGGGCACGCGGGTGCAGAGTCCTCACGCCGAGCCGCTCCTCACTAAATACTCCCGAGTACGTGAACCCGTCCGTATCACCGTCTTTAACGACGATGTGGACACCCAACAAGAGGGAACGGACACAGGCCATCGGCGGATCGGATACTGTCTCCGCTGCGCTGCTAAAGCGGGTTGACGCAGGCGCAAGACGGACGCGCTCCACTACGTGTATTCGTCGAAGTGCTGTGCCTCCATGTATCCCTCTTATATCCTGAATGGTGAGGCTCTTTACTTCGAGATCCTCACACCTTGGCGTTCTGCCTTCGCACTCCGCTAAAATCATCCATATGCAGAAGATAAGGACCCCCTTGTCCCTGCGCGACCTGGACAGTGCTCGTCTGGAAGAGGAGGCGGGGACGAGCAGGACGCGTGAAAAATAACATCCGGGCGCACTTCTCTTAATCCCACGTGTTGGCCTGAGCAATTAAAGGAAAATCGATGAATCTATTTATCTATGGCTTACAATTTTTGTTTTTACAAACATGTATATATACATCTAGTCGTAAGTGTACCACAGAGGGTACAGCACAAGCAACAACTTGTCCCCCCAGCAAAGCGCTGACGTGCCACTACAACAACGAGCAACGCATCTACGCAGACGCTCAACTGAGCTGTTCGGACAAAATAGCGTCCCAGGTTCCCGCGGGAAAACATGGAGAGAAAAGGGAAGAAAGAAAGGACAACGGCGGAAACACCCACCGATGGCTAAAATGGCACACGGACACACTCACAACATACGCATCTCGCACTCCTCAGTGCGCTCCGTCTTGCGATGGCTCCGCTCAACGGCGCCGTCGTTGATATACAACGTACTCCACCACCCGCAGAGTGCGACGCCGAACATGACGACCCAAACGAGGCTGCCGCCCAAGAGGTGATATTTCTTCGACATCGCGAAGAGCGAGCTGTTTGAAAAAGAAAGTAATGAATGAATGACCTGAGATAGCAACAGGTAAAATCGTACCTGACAAAGGCGGGGGAACCTGCGCGTGCTACGCAGGCGACCGTCTGTGCGAGACCAAATGTCGCTCCGAGCGCCTCCTGGGATGGCGCCGCGTTTTTGATCAGTATCGTATTGAGTCTGTGAGAGCGGGAGGTACCGTATTCAGCTAACTGCGACGAATATTGGAAGGCAGGGATCAGAAGGTACGCACGAGTAGCACATGTGTCCGAGCCTCAAGACGGCGAGTGCGACGCCGATGCCGAACCAGAGAAGTGGCCCTGCGGGGTACGTTACCGTCTCTGCTGCGGCGTCACCGATTGCATCCAAGGCAGCGCCGATGTCTGCGACAGGCGCCGCGAGCGCCGCGGCTGGCGCACTCCAGCGCGCAAGAATGTTGAGAAGGGGTAAGATGGAGAAGAGGATCGGCCAAAGGAGCATAAGCGCGCGGTAGAGCGGCACATTGTCGAAGCGGCGTTGTAAAACAGGGAAGACGAAGACCTGTACAAGCGAACCGGCGACGCCGCTGAAGGCAAGGGCGTACCCAATTTCGTCGGGCTGCACACAGGGTCAGAACATATGGGGTAATCGAGAGAATGAGATAGGCTCAAAGTTAGCCGAAGGCGGACTATCAAGGTTAAGAATAGAACGAACGCACAGTCCGGGAGAGTCCGCCAAGCCTTACAGGTGTGTATGCAAGGAGGATGAAAACGACGTCGAAGGAAGTGCCGAGAATAGAGAGAAGGAAGTAGTTCCGGAACACGGACCGGATGTTCCGGGACGAAAGGATAAACTTAACAGACGTCTCCTCTTCTTTAGGCGCGCTTTTTTCCGAGTACCGCGCTGAGACGGAGATGGGTGAGGGAAGACTAGGATTAAGTCGGACTTTTGATGGCAGAGACTACAATAATTAATTGTGAGTAATCCCACTCCGCGGATTGGAATGGTTGGCGAGAAATTTGAGACGAACCTCTTTAAGAAAAAGAAGGCCGCCGATGATCGAAAGAACAGAAAGGAATGCAGAGGCGGCGCAAGGTAACAAGTACCGATGGTCTCTAAATATTTGCATAGTGCCGAACGTGTTCGGGAAGTTTTTTATGGGATCTACAAAATTGCCTCTGAAAGAAAGGAAAAGGTCTTAAGTCGGAGCGGAAAAATGGATACCAGAAAATGACGCACTCACCCTATCATAGGCCCAATGATGCAACCCAGGCTCCAAGACAAGCCAGTAAGTGGAAACGCTTCCGCCTGGTTTGTTTCGTCCGTTATCTCGCCGATGACGCTCTGTACAACAGCAGCGTTCCCCGACAGTGCGCCTGCTAGTGAACGCGCAATAACGGCCCACCAAAAGGTGCGTGCGAGACCAAAAAGGAACGTCGAGACAGCGACTCCCGATAAACCAATCAAGATCACAGGTTTACGACCTATACGGTCTATGAAGAATCGGTACAAGATTGATATCCATTCCGCAAGGTCGACAAAATGGGTAGACTTACCTGACAACCTTCCCCACTGCAAAATTGTAAATAGCTGGCAAATGGCAAATATACTGTCCTGACCTATGACTCAGCAAACTGAGAAAAGAGGGGAGAAAGGAGCGCAAATTACCACAACACCGGAATAATAGCCAATCTCCTGACGCTTGCTCGTAACCTTCATGTCCTCCACCATCTGCACAAATGTTACATACATTAAAGGAACGAGCTTGCGAATGACGAACCTGATTAATGTACTACGAAAGAAAACGTTAGCATAGAAATTAGACAGGTGTGTGGAGCGGAGCAAAAATGCCTCAACAATAGGATTAATATGTGCTCACAGGAAAAATCTGCGTATATGCTATTGGTTCCGATAGCCGCGTCGCGGAAAGAATAAAAATCTGGAGCAACGGCAATGGGGTGCGTTTCCGGTATTTTGGCGGAACATACTCGTCGTTGCGACTCTTGTACGCCCCTTCTTGAGTATGCACCGGAGCATTGGCCGTTGACTGCCTAAGATGCGGATGGTCCTCAAGGTCGGGCGTGTCTGGGCCAAGGTCGACCGTGAGAAGAGGCAGAGCAGACTCGTCGTCGTGCTGGATGCTGACGGGCATCGTGCTGGACGTGTCGAGCAGGGCGAAGGCAAAGAAAGGAAGGCGGGGAGGGGGAGGGAAAGTATTTATCGCGCGCTATTTGTGACTCGTGGTAACTCCGGACGTAAATGACCCGCCTTCGTCATTCTTTTCGAAGCCGCTGTACGGCGCCGAAGCCGAGTCTGCCGTTTATAGCCCAGTGACATTCTGGGGTGCAGCGTGACGTAAGTCACCTAGATCGTCACCGTAGTCTCCAAGAAACTGGTGCCTCTCAGCATATATCCTTAACGTTGATGGGCCCGAGTCCTCGACTAATAACTTTTTAGATGGTGCGAGAATGCTGGAAAATGGAGCATGCCTTTCACCTTCTCAATTCAATCGGAACGTGCTCAAATCGAAGTGCACTTGAGAACGGCAGGCCCGTGGGACAGGGAATAATAACAATCATTGGCCCAGTTGAACCGCTCTCCCTGTCCACATATCCATTGGCTACGGACAGTCGTGCGCGTCCTCGCCATCTTGTTGAGGTAATCGCAGACACACACATACTGAGGGTAACCATAGTCAAAATAATGGGCATTGTAGGGCCGGTGGGAATGGTTAAGAGTGTCGGAGATATGTGCGGCGGAGTGGGGTCAACGAATCGAAGATATAATGTTACATACATTTTTGCATGGATTTGATGACTCGGAGAAGCCCATCCATGTCTACAACTGCTCCTGCTTAGACAGTCTGCCTGAGACTGTGCAAGGAGGAGCAGTCGAAGACTTGCATGGGTTCCTCCCTTCATCGGAAGTCCAGACCACGACCGCGCCCTCCTGATTCTGCAGGAAAGTGCAGTTGTGGACAAGGACGGTATTCTCATCAAATGTGCATGAAGATGTATGTGACATGGAGTCCCGTCTTCAGTTAAGCACCCCTTTCTGCGAGTGTGATCTGGCCGCGGCGCAGACGAGGCCTGATTCGATTAGAACAATACATTAGTCATTCATCTAACTTGGCGTTGTCTTCTATTAGGTGTTAGAGCTTGCATCGTCAATTCTCCGCCGTCTCGTGGGGTGTCCAGTAGAAGGGCCCAGTCGCATCAGTGCCCACGCCCCGGCATACGGCATACCGGGGCACTTGGAAGTACGCCTCCAAGTCGTAGCGAAGGACAAGCACGTCGAAACCCGACCTGTCCGTTGTTTTTCTTCCAGCCTGATTATGTCCTGTGTCCTTTGCCGTCGCACCATTACGGACACAACAGTAGCTGTACCTGGGATTATCTGCGCCTGGGCCCGGATCTGATGCAGATCGTCTAGGCGCGCGAGCGATGTATGCACGTTCTCCGCGGTCGGTAATTCCCGCCAATATGGGGTAATGGCTTTTCGCGATAAAGGACGCGCCGGGTTCCACGTGCAACCAAAGCATATCTCTCGCAAAAAGGCTCAAAGTGTATGCCTTGCCATCCGGATGAGTCTGTCTGCAGCTGCAGCTACGGTCCCTTCTCACGTTATACTGTGGGTTTAGAAGCGCGATAATCAACGTGAGTATAGGGAAGTCGCGGAAAAACAAAACTTCCGGTTTGATAAAAAGGGAGGACTGACATCGACAATATGCAGAAGTCGGCCATTGCGATCGCAGTGTCTGCAAACAAAAAAGCAGTCCTCGGATTGGAACGCCCGGGGCATGCACAGAGTCGAAGTTGAAAAAATAACTTTTGAATAATGCGTGCTGGCGAGTCGGGAATGAGACAGCGCCTTGAGCATTGTGTTCCTGCAGTACACATTGACGGCCAGCAGAACCTGGATTCCTCGCTGTGCTCGTTCACGAGTTATCTTTTCTTCCCTGCCGGGTGGGTGAAGGTGAGCGATGTAATTCTGCAGTCAGTCGACCGGGATCACCACTTACGAGGCCGCATATTCTACCATCATCTCACAAAAGAAGTCAATCCTATGATCTGGAGGAACCGAATCCAACGCGTTGGGTGACGTAGCAAACGGGTCGCTGATCTCCACGTAAAACTGACATAAAAGCACGTCGGGCTCGGACTCCAGCCTCCGGAAAAGAGACAGCAAACCGGGATGCGGATACTTGACCCGCATCTCTTTGACGATCGGTCGTGGGCTGAAAAGATCTCCTTGTGCGCCACTAGCGAAGTAAATGCTGCTGAGGAGGAAGAACGTTAGGTGCGCGTGCCATATGTTCTCTTCCGTCTCGTTGGGTGGCGACTCATCGAAGTTACTGAACTTCTCAAAGATGACAGAGCTGAGCAGCCTGGGAAGCTTATCTGCGAAACTGAAAAGAGGCGTGGCAGCATTAGTCAAGTTCACAACAGGAAATGGAGTGAATGGCTCCGGTGGGGGCGAGCTTTCTTTCGGGGACAGTAGCAGAGGCCCTTACCGAAGGATTTTCGCCCAGATGTCGATCCTGAGCACGTCCATGAACCACGGGCTCAGGCTCCGCGAGATGTATTTGTGGTACGACTCCGAAAGAAGCGACGAGAGGATTCTGTCAACGCTCTCCCATTCCAGGTTGTCTGGCGATTCGTCCATGGCGGATACCAGCGTCTTTAAGAGCTCGCTTGTAATGAGGAACCCGATCGTTGATACAAGCTGAAGGATGTGACGAAGGGCGAGGAACGATCTATCAGGATCGCTTTCAAATGTCACTCTCAGTATGTAGATTTCACTTCGTCCGCAAAGTAAACCTGAACACTGACCAGAGGTACTGTCCCAGAATGCCAACTTGGTCTAGCGGTTTTGACGATATATTCTTCGCAACGGTGTTCACCTCCGTGTCGCCGAGGCATATCAGGGCCTTGCGCGAACTGGTGAGCAGGGTAGTGTCGGAATCCGCCCATAGCGCGACGTCGCGGTATACTTGATGCACGGCCTGCGGCGCTCCGAGTACATTAAGGAGTTCGCGAACGTATGGGTCCTTCACCGCGAGTTCAACGATGCGATCCAGAGCCTGCCGTCGCGTCATTGCAACATTGGACCTACGAGCCGAAGGAAGCGCAGGGCTGTCAGCATCTGATCCCAGGGCGACGACGCGACAAAACGGGAGGCTCACTGCACGTATCCGAGCATACGTCGACACCGCTTCTCAATCGCCTTACGTTGCTCAGGGTCGAGCGTAGGCGTGTCCTCGAACTTTGCGTGGTGCACGACGACCTTGGTGATCCTGAGCGCGGTGGCGCTGGGCCCGAAGCCCAGCGCTGCAGCGACGGTGCCTGCGCGGCTTTCAAACGCAGCGCCCGCGAAGCCGTAGAGCAACCCGAGTGTGCGTCCTGGTCCAGGCAGGTTGTCCGCCGTTGCGTTGGTGCTGATCGACAGTACCGACGCGTCATCGGCCTCCCCAGTCCCCGCCTCCGCCTGCGTTTCTGAGTACCGGATCAGCGGGAGAGGAACTCGCGCTTCGGAGTCCGCACGCCGCTTAGGACGCCTCAGCTTCACCGCGAGCCTGCCCGCCTGTCTCTCTAGGTGCGCGCCCAGGAAGCCGTAGGTCCGCCCTAGCAGACGACCAGGGCCGGGGAGGTTGTCGGCCGTCGCGTTCGTGCTGACTGAGTCGATTGAGAGCTGGTCCTCATCGATCGGGTCATCATTGGTGAAGGTGAAGGGAGAGTACATAACCAGACACGCATAGGGTGATAGCAAGATGAGTTTTTATGCGAGCTGAATTTTAGTGCGTTGTATTGCGATGTTGCTGTGTAACAGGGTATAGTGGCACAACTACACTCAACTGATAGCTAGATCCGAGACAGTTGACCCTAATAAAGGGTACGAGCTAGAGCCAAGAGGAAGTTTGATAGACGCCCACAAGTAAACCAGAACAGAGCTGGAAGCGGTTAGAACCGCACCCTTGAACAGAAAGTTCCTCGGATCACGCAGGCAGATAGAGCGCTGAGAGACAAAGCTTATAACCACCAATTCATATTGCAAAATGGTTCGCGCAGGACCCCCGAGAAAAGTGTCTGAGAGCCCTCAGAAGCTAAATTTCACACTGCGGATATAAAGTAAGTGGAAACAGATTGCTGGATCGTTATTATACCGAACATAGATGCTTTTGTGCAATTAATTGACCAAATGAGTGCGATGAGGTTCAGCCCCTCATTAAATAACCTCCCCGAGGTTCATAAATGGAATCACAAAGCGGCTTAATCCTTCTAGTATGGGGTAGGCGGTGGCCAGGGAGGAAGTATTGCTTTGCGCAATCAAGCAGTGTCCGGCCGTCATCTACGTTTTGAAATCAAACCCAGCATTGTCAATATTGACATATTAGATGGGAACAGAACGGTACGACTTACGACATGATTCTCTTCCTCGTCATTCGGTCCGATTCAGATTGCGACTGCGAGGACGAAGACGTCCTCATCTGCGACGTGGCAATGGAGTGGAACGATCGCGATGAAGTCGCTTGTCTCCGCTCATGGGTAGCTTCTTTTGTTACGAGAAGCCCAGTCGCACCGCCCATTTGCTCCTGCATATCGAGGGCAGCCTCATGGAACGCGTCATGCAGACCAAAGGGCGTTCCGGGGCAGAGGATGTGCGGTAAAAGGCGCGTATGGAAAACGCGTTGTGCAATGCTGCCACCCTGTACACGAAAAACATAAGTTGCCCAAAAGAACAGTGGGATTAGAAGTAAGGGAAGACTGTGAGTATAAGACAGGTATCATAAAGGCGTACTACTTACGAATTGGTGGAAGACTCCACCCATAATGCCCTCCACGGTTGTCCCCTGCACCTTGTACAAGCCCGGACCCTTCATGGAACCCGGCGTCTCCTGCATCATTCTCTCATCTTCCATCGAATGTCTTGACAGAGGCGACCGTAAAACTGCCTTTGGCACAGGAGGCGTCCACAGCATTGCGCGGCCCAAGTTCCACTGAGTACCAACGTGTTCACCGAGCAAGTTCGTGAACAGTGCGCGGTACGCGATCAAATCGAAATTAAAGGCGGTGCTGGGGTCGAAGGATGGGGATGAAGTTCGCGAGAGTTTAAGGGTAGCGGATTGAAGGAAAAGGAGAAGATATGAATGTAGTACCCGACGACCTGAATGAGTTCGATAGTTTATTTCAGGAGCACGTGAAAGACAGCACAAATCAAGGGGACAACAAGTCGAAGATGTCAGAATGCTTAAAAACATGGGCAGAAACGCAGGACGTACCAACGAAAGCAAGCCGAGCATTGTGCCCTGCCCATACTTCCTTCGCACTGACGTGTGTCAGCATTTGAGTAGCAACCGTTGGCGTAAACTCAAGCGGAGGGAAAAGACGATGCAAATGGTCAACCAAAGGTTCTGGATCGGCCTTCGGTCGTTCCCTCATATATGTCATATTCGCCAGCCTGTCACCGTCGTCTCTGCCGCTGTGTCTCCCGCCAGGGGCGTCAAATTCCTCATCATCCAAGAACTCTTCGCGGGGAAGGTCGCTAGAGGGCCGTCTTGCTGCTGCAGTCGACGCAAACCGGCGCGAAGCTATAACCGCTGGCCGTACTAACACTCATTAGCTACTTTCCTCCCGCAGTCCTTCCGATTCCTGCTTACCTCCACCGATGCTGCTCTCCCCCAATGATCTTCTTTCATCAAAAACGTGAAGGCATCGTGTTCGCCTTTTTAGCGCACGTTCCGAGGACGACTTGAGTAACGAGAACGAACGCGACATAGAGCAAGTCGGCAAGTCGTGTCCGAATGAAAAAGTTGCATGCGACCATCACGGTCACATGGAAAAGTCGGCTAAATATCACGGCTTCAGTCACATCACGTTTATCAACTTTCTTTATCGAGTCCCTGAAGTCAAGTTCCGACTTCCAACCTTGCCTTGAACTCCAAATGATTCCCATAGAGTGGCCGTTTCCATCATCTTGTCCCCTGGAAGTCTCAAGAATACGGGTATCATGTGTAACAAAAAGTGATGGCTGTGGTATCTTCTTGGATCCAGCCTTGCGGCCTATTTGACACGGCCGCGCCGGGTTCTGGTCCAACCGTCCAAGTCGAGCGATCAAAGCTGTTCGTCTGGGAAACCCGAATGCTGGCACTGACGGCTTCCCCTTCAATGCTAGTCTAACGACAACAATAGAAGGCATGCAGTGTATTCGTGACCGTTATGGAAGTAACGGCCTACTCCAGTCTATCACTATCACTGGCACTGGTTAATGGACGACTACTGCATGTTATCAGAGCTCCCATTCTATGGACACATCTAGAAGTCCTAGTCTCACTGAGGAGCATCTCTCAACCAGCTCCGTCAGTGGTGGCACATCAGAGCTATCCTCGGATGCGACTGTATCCGACCTTCCAGGTCCCGGGAGACTCTTAGGGCGCCTTTACAGCACTTTAGGCAGAGGCCTGGAGAACAGGATAGGTTCAATATCAGAAAGGGTCAATCGTAGAAGACGAGAGAACTCTCTTCAGGAAGCTCCTGCTTTGGCTCTTACTGTTCCGCCTCCGCGTCATGGTCCGCCGTCTATCGCTTCTAGTTCTGCCGACTGGCGGGCTGCTTTCTCATCTTCAACCGTCTCCTCGGACAAAACGGCGACGAACTTGCCAGGCCCTGGTCGTCTCCTGGGGAAACTGTACAGTAAGAGCGGTCTCATCCTTGAGAACCGATTAAACAAGATTGCAAACGGGGCTGGACGAGGCCCGGATGCCTGTGCTGCGCGGATCAAATCTGCACTTTTAGGCGAACCATACCCGGACGAAATGTTGGTATACCTTTGGGCGAAGGCAGATGCAAACGACACTTCGACTTTGTTGCCACAAGAGCTAATCCTCTTTCGGGAGTGTCGACAGCTGATCCACTACGCATAGTACGGCCTTTATCACTTAAACATTATAAACTGATTTTATTAATTATGTAATTAAAGTTCTCCGCTTCCTGCAACTCACAATTGTGCAATGCGGCATATAGCGAAGCTTGCTGTAGAGGATCGATACCTTTATACTCTCTTCAATGCTCTTGGCGCACCGAAACATTTAACGGAGATCCGAAAACGTGAACTGAAAAGGCTCAACTATGACAGCGACTGGTCCATTCCACACTGTCGACAAGCACTAATCTGCCTCTCAAATAACGAAGTAAATACCGTTTTGCACAGACACTTGCGATTAGGAGAAAATGCTGGGGATCAACCGCTGCCCCTCCTCTGCCGGACGTTAATAAAGTTCTTGCGGTATGAAGCTATATCATTGCGAATCACTTTTATTAGAGGCTGATTAGCTTGTCTAATTTACACACATACATAGCGAACCAGAGTTGTCGTTCCTAGCCTTGCGTTACATAGCGCAAATAATGGGTCGCTGGAATCCTCTCGCTTTATCAGTTGATCTTTACACCGACTGCCTTGTCTGTCTGGCGGACCTGACCGACTCTCTACCTCACATAGTCGATTGGGAATGTGTTGACGATATCTATGCGCACTCGTTCAAAAGCTACGTAACAGTTATCCAGAACAGCGGAGATATTTCGGACTACAATGTAATCAAATGGAACAGAGTTTTTTCCGTTGCTCTAAGGTACGTTTACACTATGTTATTGCTCCAAGTATCATTCAGAAGCTGAGCAGCACACTTCACGCAAGGAATGCACATCGGTTTCCGCTATCCGTCAGTTTCTTGAATACAGCGACAAACATTGACGAGCTTTTAGACAAAAACAATCCCAGGAATATTCGTGCTGATGCCGATCGAATCATCGCCAATCAGGAAGCAATGTTTTTCCCGAATGACCTTGTTTTATCCCAAAGGCTATTTGTGACCGCCGCGATCTTCCCCAGCCATATTTTGAACATGCAAGCCTCCTCCGAGTCGCAGACTAGCAGATTTGATAATCTATCCGAGCTTGTCAGCACTTATGTGCACAGCGAACTCAGCATCCTATGGCGAAATTTGTCGATAGGCCCGGACGTTGTGATGTCTGAGATCCTCATGCAACATATAGTGCGCTACCAATCGCCTATCGGCGGTCAGCGCCTGTACCTAAGAGGCGTACCGAAAGAAGCCGTTTTACGCGCGCTTTGCCTCAGACTGGTTAGCTTCCTTACGGAGTGAGTGCAACGAGCCTTTTGTCTCGTAGCTGACGATTCGCTAAGACCAGTACAACTTCTGTGCCAAGCCCCAATGATGTATCGCGGGCTATTCTCCGTGTAGTGTTCGTCATCCAGCTTAATCGTTACTGCAAAAAGGCCATGACCGAAGCCCTTTTGGAGGCATACGCGCGGGGCTCAGTCCCTGAATCAGTTCTAAACTCTGTTCGCGGTCAACTCAACATTTCCCTGACGCACGACGTTGAAGTCGATGAGGCGAGCTTTTCCAGAGGGCCCTTCCAAACTGAGTATATACATCGTCATAGGGCAAAAGATGGAAGCACACACCTACGCCACGTGAGTCCTTTCTCTATCTCTGCGCTTTCTCTTTCCCACCGCGAAGTTTCGCGCCTGCTATTTTAAAGGAACCATACCGGCGCGGGAAACCGTGCAGGATCTGCCTTGCCGCGGGGACGTGGGAGGACCCGCCGGACGCGACCTCCGCCGAGCGGTCGAACGAGGTCTTTTGTAGCGCCCCGCAGCAGCTCATGATCCTCGAAGTTCCCGCGGGGGGAACGTTCAGTGCTGCGGGTCATGTACCTATTTTGGCTGGGGTGAACGCCGCGGGGGAGCGCGAGTACATCGCGAGCGTCTATGTGGATGAGCGTGACTCTGCAGGTGGGGTCGTGCGCACGCGCAGCGCGTGGACGACTGTCGTCGATGGCTCGCGAAGCGTTTTGTATGAGGATGAGGCGGGCGTGCACATGGTGCAGTCATTCTGGGTGCTTGTGCTGCGCTTCGATGCTGGCGATGAAACGGAGGTGCGGACGCGGATCGCCACGCGCGGACTGGACGTCACCGGCCAGTGTTATTGGAGGGCTGGATATAGCGGTGTTGAACAACTGCCCGACGAGGTAGAGACGGACGCAGACCATATCTACGATAACGATACGCGTGAATCTGGGACTGAGGTCCAGAATCGGAATGGATAGGCACTAAGCTAGGTGTTTCATAACGGGCGTTTCGTTGGCTTTTCTGCGCATATTTTATCCCGATGCATGTACCTGTTAAGTGTACAGTACTTGTATATATTACATGTGATGCTTGAACGGTGATAGACTTAATCCGAATATTAGTAGATGAATGTAAGCTACAGCACAGGTACCAGAGCTTGTCAGCCTGCGATGGGGTGTGACTCGGAGGTGGTAGTAGGAAAGTGAATAGCATGATCCATAGGTGTAGTTCGCGTTCGCGTGAAACATGGGTGAGTAGTGACGAAGGTCGAGTAACCGGACTGAGTCATAATTAATGCGGGTGCGAGCTCAGATTATAATTGGGGTAAAATAGAATCGGATCAGACCCCCAATATCGAGGACCTCGTCGAGTTTTAATACACCATCGTATCGCATATGTACACCTAGTGTAACAATAATATCAATAGTATTTATCTGACCCACGCCAGACTACCCATACACGATACACGAACGACTCCAACTTCCTCGACATTATATTATATGCTATGATATTATACACAATATTAACGTGGAGCAGCTTCCTTAGTCCCAACAAGTGACACTAGAGTACATCAGCTCTGCATTTTCATTTCGTATTTTGGATTTTGGATTTCGTATTCTTTTGGTTTTCGGCCCTAAAGTCCTAAGTCCTAAATCCTAAATCCCGAGTGGTGCTGGGAGAACGGGCGCTTTGAGCGCGTCCGAGAGGACGGCGGTGACGACTATGACTCTTCGGATCGCTGCCCCGGCCGCACTCCGCGTTCGCGTTCAAGCCCCTCCAAACAAATCCTAGCCGCTACCGCCATCACTATTCACTATCGCGCGGCCCGTATCATACAACTTGCAACTTGCTCTGCGCTCTGCAAAATGTAGTCCCGGGCCCAGACGTCCTTCGACTCCCGAATCTCGAGACGTCCGAGTCCTCCAGGCAGCCGCGGAGCAGACTGCGGTAAGAGTTTGAAAGGTTCCGAAGTGCCACTGACGAAGGGTCGTTCCGGCCATGGACCGTAGACGCAGACGCAGACGCAGACGCGCTTGTACTTGTGCTTGTGCTTGTTTTCGGTGGCCGAATGAGTTTCTGACTATTCGACGTCGTACCGTATCGAGTCGAGGCGTTTTGTATTCCGATGCCAGTGTACGCGTGAAACAAAAGGGGAGTGGGAGTACTAGTATTATTACGTTGTAGGCATTAATTGTGAGTGTTGTGGATGAGTGGCTCCGGCCCGGCCCTGGGTGCATTGCATAGCGATCCAGAATCGAAACCCGGCGGGAAGATACAGTCGATAGTCGAAGCTCCTTGGGCCTTGGCTGACAATATTACCGCTAGGAGCTTGAAGGACTGCGGGAAAAGTGGGAGCTGTGAGTGCGCACTGCCGTGTAAGGCCCGGGGCCGTTTCGCACATTAATACATATATTTTTAAACGTCACAGGAATGGTTGTGCCAAGTTCTGTTCTGAGGGTGGACTACTTAAGTAGTAGACTTTGAATTTCTGAATTCCGGGGGCCCAGCCGGCCAGCGCCAGCCATGTAATTTGGAGGCCAGATCACGTGATGTCCTCGTGAGCATAGAGACTTTTTCATGCTTCGTCACCGTGAGACTGGGAAACTGTCTAAACCTGTGACTTGACTTGTGAGAGGTCTTGGATGTGTGTATTGAATTCTGCAATAACTGCTTAGCTGCTCGTTTTTTTTGGCCAACGCTAACGCCATGTTTGATCTTCATGTGCTAGTGCGTAACTGCGTTGACCAGGATGCGGGGCGGCGCAGGTACCGTAGTGGGATATGTGTAGATGAAATTGACGCGTCCCGGAAGGGGCATGCCTGCTTTAGTTTTCGATCAACGGGGGGATGGGCCCCAGCACACTTTGTTCCGAATGTGGAGACGACGATCGTTCTCCTGAGTTCGTATCTCAAGATGTTGCCTGGCAAAGCCGTAGAGAATTCCAAAGGTACGTTCGAACCCGACAAGGCCGTCCTCAGTTGCGGTTGTGCCAGCTGATGGCTCTTAGTCCGCGACCTCAGATGAAGCAGAGTGAGTCTGTGTGGAGGGAGGGTTTAATTTATCTCGATGTGCGGGAGCCTAATTTGGACACATGGGCGTTGCGGTGGACGACAGATGCAGAGTGCGGAATAGAGCGAGCTTCCAAGCCAGCGCCTGATTCATAAAACTACGAGGGCAGATAGGAGCTCAGGGGTGGTGTGTGCGGCTGTGCAGGGCTGTTGCCGGTGCTGCCCGCTTTTTTACGTTGAATAAAGTGCGAGGGTGCGAGGGTGGACAAAGGGATATGGGGGCACGATCTGGAGACTGAGTCGAGCAAAACAAGAAAAACAAGAGGAGTTGGGTTGAAGACAAGAGTAGTTCGGTAGTGATGGAGACTAGCGATCAAGTTACGAGAGGAAGATCGACGCTTCGAATCCCAGGTTTCTAGAAAGAAAGAAAATAGGACCGACGGCCCGGACCTGGGCTACCAGCTTTATTTTAATTGATGTTTGTAATTTCGCGGTGAATGAACGCCCGCCTGACATATCATGAGCGTGCAACGTTACTCTCCCGCCATCATATCGTTACATACTGCCCCCGCCGTCGCGCTCGCTGTGCAGGACGGCGACGGGAACCATTGAACGACTGGACGGTGGACGCTGGTGCGGGGCCAGTGCGTTTATGTTGGAAGTATAACAGCCGAGCAGGAGCTCCACAGTTCGGCTCACTCCCTGCGGTAGCGCTGTCAGCATCTTGGATCCAGGGCATCCATGCCTCTCCGACAGTCGTCATTCCTTACCAGCTAGTCCGTCCCCGACTTTTTGTTTGTCCTCGTCCTTGTCGCACTTGAGGGCTCGCATTGTCGTCGTCGCCGTCGCCTTCGACTCTTCGTCCTCGACCACTACCAACCACCATCCCCTCTCCCTCGCGTCCTCGGCCTGTGCTGGACTAGGCCAACTTCGTGTTTTCTCAACCACCACCCAGCAGGTCAGAACAGTATCGCCGTTCTTTACGCGATCTACACGTGCTGTTTTTCTGCCCTGGAATATCTCGAGCATCGCCATTACTTACCCGCGACGGAACCCCAGCTCGAGTCGACCTACCTCCCCGGCTCGCCCCTCATCCTCGGGGTGCACCCATCTAAAAGCAACCGCCACCAGTGCACGCAAGTTCGCAGTGCACTCGTATCCTATACTCCTCTCCGACCCCACCACCATCCCCGTTCATGACCGCGACGCGTTCCTCATTTTCAGCATTCCCAGCATCTACATACACGATTTCCCCGTCGGCCGTTCAACGGCTCGTCTTACTTCTCGCAATATTTATTCAGTGAGTCGTCGAGTCGCCGTAATCTATCTTTGAAGAAGAGACGCTGGTTAGGCGTCGTCGTTATCGCTGCATCGTCAAGTTGCAGAAAAGAGGCTTTCTCGATGGGGATTAATTGGCGGCCTGTGTGTCTGGAGTCTAGGAACACCATTAACTCATTTCACGCTGTTCCGTCTCCTCTATACCCCGCACATTACTGACGGAATGCATTAAACTCACGTGCAGCTATGCGTCCGCGTCTGCGCAAACGCAGACGCAAATACAAACGGTCCCCTACATTCCGCCCCTCGCGGTACCTGCAACCTCAAAACCTATAGACCTACGGCCAGACGCGTCCGCTGAGCTCGCATCGACTGCAAAATACGCTGTGAATCCGAACGGGCCCGTGCCGTCGGCAAGAGCGTCTCCGGCCCCACCTTCGCCTACACCTTCCGACCCACATGGTTTTTCTCCATGTTCGTCATTGCGCTCCGTCGCTTGTGTACCTGGGAGCCACCTTCTTTTGCTACGCCGCAAACCTGAATCTTCGAGCCCGATACCGCCCGGGTCCTCGACGATCAACGCGTCATCCTCCTCCACTTCTTCACAATCCTCTACATCGTCGGTGTCCGATGCACCGAGCTCTTCGGAGGAAGGGTCCTCCGTGATTCCGACATCTACGGGGACGGAGACGTCAACGTCTGGGATATTTAGTTCCGGGACGCAGAGCTCTTCAACTATGGGCTCGGTGTCGACCTCGTCGCAGTCGAGTTCATCCGGCACTTCTACCTCCAGCTCGGTGTCGCCGACCTCTTCGTCGATCTCCTCGACGACCGAGACATCGAACTCGTCCTCATCCACCTCGACGACCGAGACTTCTACTACTACCTCGTCGAGTTCTTTAACGTCAGTTGCAGATACTTCTACTTCTGTTTCCCTTGAATCTACCTCAACTTCAATTTCGGATACATCTTCTACACCTTCGCTTTCGTCATCCCTTTCGTCTCGATTCCTATCAACTTCTGAACCGCGTTTTACCTCGACTGACACGTCAAGCTCTACTGAGTCCTCCTCGTCCACGACAACGGAAACTTCGTCCTCGTCCTCTGAAACTTCAACGTCGTCCGAAACATCACTGACAACGTCTTCTACTAGTAGTACGACCTCCATATCTACCTCGACTACCTCCTCTACCACTTCCTCTTCTACTTCGTCGTCGTCTACCAGTAGCACGTCAACGACATCGAGCACATCCACGAGCTTAGGTCCGCCGACCTCCTCCAGTTCGTCGACGACTTCCACGAGCTCGGATACGTCGAGCACGTCTAGTTCCCAAACGACGAGCTCCTCCCCAGTTGCGACGAGTAGTTTCCAGACTACCACAAGCACCTCGAGTCCGAGTCCGATCACGCCGCAGCACGCGTGGACCCGTTCGTCATATTCGCCCTCGGATCTGAGCGAATCGTCGCCGACGACGGTCATGGAGACGCTAACGTCGACGATCGTCGTTACTAGATCGGGCTCGCCGTCGACGCTTACCACTGTCGTCGTTGTGCCGAGTGGGAGCCTGAATAGTGAAGATTCCGGAGGAAAGTACGTACCACATGCCATTTGAATTTGCGAATGCCTGTGCTGTAACTCAAATCTCGTCACTGACTGCTCAATTTTAATGCAGACCTTTGTCGAAAGGGACTATCGCTGCAGTCGTCATTGTCCCTGTCCTCGCCGTCGGGGCCATTGCGCTCGGGATCTTCTTCGCGTACCGTAGGCGTCAGCGGCGCGAGGCGCTTCGCAGTGTTGGCGGTTTTGGTGGCGGCGGCGGCGGCGGCGGCAGGCGAGGCATGCGTTTGGGGGGTGCGGGGGTGATGTTTGGAGGTCTCGGAGCCGCGCTGGGCAGGGACAGGCGCAATAGCTCTGGCGACTTGATCCGAACGTCGCCTCTCCAGGGCGAGGACGCCGAGTGGGGCCCGCCGGCGCCGCGAAGTGCGGGCGTGCAGTCGGGCGGGATGATGTTGGACCAGGGCGCGAGGGCTCTGCCTGGGTGGGTGCCGGAGTCTGCGGAGCCCGCGGAGCGGATACGAGGCGGTGACGGAGGGGTGGACGCTGAAGCGGGAGGATTGGACGGGAGCTTTAGAGGAAGGGAGATGGGGTTGTTGGAGGCGGCGGGGTTGGTGACGCTTGCCGGGTCTGCGGCGATGATGTCGGCGCAACCGTCCTACGTGAGGGATCGTTCGGAGAGCCCGTCGCTCCAGCCGACTTCCTCTTATGTTGTGTCGGAGTCCCCGGTGGAGGGGCTGGGGAACACTACTGGAGCGCGGAACGCGGCGGCGGCATTGAATTCTGCGTATCCACGTGTGGAGCCGCCGCCTAGTGCGTGGATCCTGGGTGGTGGGAGCAGAGTGGGAGGTGAGAAGGGGAAAGTGAAGGGAGCGGATATGTTGACGGCGGCATCGTCTGCTTCTGCTATCGCGACTTCGGACGACACGGGCGGGTTTGGACGCGTCCGCTCGCGCTCTTCGCTTGAGGTTTCGTCGAGCGGGCATGGGCACGGGCACGGATTCGGCTTGGGCTACGGTACGCGGGCTGTTACGTCGTCGCAAGGCCACGGGAGCGCGACTGCCTCCGGCTCCGGGGAGAACGAGGCCATGTACAGCTCCGGGACGGGCAGCAGTAGCAGCCATGTCGATCGTGCCACGCCCGGTAACGGCGCGCTGAGGAAACTTGGGGGTAGTCGGGGTACCAGCGAGGATGGCGGCTTGCTCGCGCGCGCGGCGACGAAGACGCGGCTGAGCCTTCGTGCGCGGCTCCGTCGCGCGTCGGCGTCGGATTCGGTTCCGCCGTCGTCGCCCCCGTTTATCGTCCCCGCTGACCCGTTTGGGAGGAATGCCAACGCCCCGAGGACGGATGCGAAGTCGCTTGAGTACGCAACACTGCCATCTCCTCCTCCGTCGAGTGCGTCCCCCGCGCAGACGCAGCCATCCAAGGCGCCTCCTTTGGCGGATTTCGTGCCGGTGTCGCCCGCCGCGCCGGCGCTTGCCGTGCTGCCCCCGTCGCCCGTCTCGCCTTTCGCGGTGCCCGTCCCTGCGCTTACGCCGCGCCTGCCGTCGTCCCTCCTGAGGCCGCAGACGTCGGGCCCTCTTGCGGACCTCTCGCCGCCGCGCACGCTGCGTCAAAAAGGAGCGGGTAGTAGTGGTGGTAGTGGCGCCGCCGCCGCCGGTGGACGTCTGTCCGTAGTACATGCGGCGCCGACGACGCCGGAAGGCACGCTGGTGCTGCCTGAGGGTCTGCTCGACCCGCGTTTGTCGATGCGCCTCCGGGAGATCCATAGTGAGCAGGAGAGCTTGAGTACGGTTGGGTTGAGAGATCATGAGGATTATTCGAGGCCTATTGGTGGGGTGCGTTTATCGTTCCGATGTCTTTTTTTCTCTTGTGTCGGCGCACTTGTGTGTGTGGATATGTTTACTGACGTTGTGGGGGTTTTCTCTTTTTTTTTGTAGTTGGTTAATAACCCCCGTGGAAGCTCGACGACGATTAGCTCGTGTAGTTCGCGGTACTCCCAGGAGACACAGGGCGGGGCTGGGGCTGGAGGCGGGGCTGGGGCTGGAGGCGGGGGTGGGTTTGAGTCGGAGCTGTTCGGTGGGCGCTGAGGCGTGATCTTTCGGTCTTTCGTCTTTCGTCTTTCATTCTCGGGGGGGTCCGACAACCGACGACCTTATGGGATATGCGTTCCTGCTTTATATGTTCCGCGGTAAAAACAAAACAAAACGGATACTGAGACGGGAAATTGAAACGACCTCACGGCGGTCATCGCCAACGATTAACGACCAACGCTTTGAATATTCTATTCCGTTCTATTCTATCTATGCATACAGGCCTCTCCTTTGACCTATGTCGTGTGCTGACCCCGCTATCACTATGGCATCGGCAATTTTATTTTCAGTGTTCACCGTTCCTCTTGCATTTTGCATTTTTTTTCCCGCCGTTCTTTTGTTCCCAGAACGACTTACATATACGTATACACACTTCTCTCTTTTTCCCCCTCACCCACTGTCCGACGTCCATTTTTCCGCCTGATTATTTGGTGCTGCTAACCAACTAACTAACTAGTTAACTAACTTTCTAACTGACTGGGGTCGTTTTCGTCGCTGCTCTATCTTCCTATCTTTCCATGTATACAGTATATATACTGTACTTATATGTATATGGTCCGCGGGCCCGAGACGCTCTTTCTTCAGTCAGGCTCGGACTCGGCGGACTCCATGGGATGCAGGTGTTTGTATTAGTGTACTTAGTGGAAGCAAGCCTAGGTACTACCCACCGATTGGTTTTTCTTTCTGATTTTCTTGGGGCGTTTGGATCGTGATGGGTGGGCGGGGAAGGAGGTGATTTGGGCACGTGTTGTGTATATGTGTATATGTGGTTTTTTCTTCTTTTTTTTCTTTCTTTGAAAATTTTGAGCCCCGCAGTGGAGTTTGCGTAGTTTTTGTAAGGTAGGGGAAGTATAAACTCAACGAGGTCGTGACAAACCCCAATTTCCAAATCCGGACTCAACGACGACGAGCAAAATAACTTTTGCACATGGACTCAAATTGTAATTCTGACCTAACAGTCTTATAGAGATTG
>JAKOPK010000281.1:0-37451 GCA_024195185.1 Coniferiporia weirii
GATTGAGCCATGAGGTTGACCTCGAGGCGGTGAAGCATGTCCTGGATGTTAGGGGCGGCAGACGCCGAGGGGGCTGGGGCATAGGGGGCTAAGCCAGAACGGAAAGGGTCAGGGGACGAGGGGTGAGAGGGGCGGAAGTGCGAGAGACCCGCAAAGAGGTTAGTGGGGTCGAGGGCCCCAACCAGGTTGTGAAGGGTGCGCAAGAGATCATGGCGAGCGGAGAAGGTGGGGGGTTCGAAGTCAGACGGAATGGCCTGGTGAATAGTGAGAATGGAGTCATGGGCAGCCTGGGCCCAGTGATCCGAGTCAAGGGGGCGGAGAAGGGCCGGTAGGGTGGCCTCAAACACATGTTCGGCGTGGGAGATGAAGTCCTCCTGTGACTGAGAGTTGGGGAGCGCATGGGAGTAAAGGGCGGGAAGGGTGTAGGGTATGAAGGGGATGGTGGCATCGAAAGTCTCCGCGCGATCGCCGTGGAACGAGTCGATAGGGGAGGGAGACGAGAGGGCAGAGTGGTGAGACTCCCCACCCGGAGTGGGGGAATGGTACGAGAGGGCCGAATGGGAAGAGCCCCGAGTAGGAGCGCGGCGAGGGGTGACAGAGGTGTCCATGAGGGGGTCGAGATCAGCAGGGGATGGGGGAAAGGCGGGAGTGGCGGCCAGTGGGTATGAAAACTCAGTGGAGGCGGAAGCCGTGCCACCAAGCAAAGGCCACTGAGCGGGGGACAAGGAAGGAGGTTGACTGGAGGGGGCAGGATTGGTGGGGGTTGGTCCAAACTCGGACCATTGGGGTGTGTTGGGAGGGTGAGCCATGGGGAGAAAGGAGGAAAAGGAAGTAGAGGGCGCAGGGAATGGAAGTGGAGGAGTGGTAAAAAATAAAAGTGTAGCAATGACACTGTGTAGACGCAAGAGGGGGGGGGAGGCTGAGTGGAGCGACGGAGCTCAACAACAACAGCGGGCTCAGGGTGGGGGTGGCCAGGACGACTTTGGTGGGATGGTGGTGGTAAGAGGGAGAGGGGTGACATAGCGTTCATCTATACCGATACACCTGGCACCCATGAAAAACACTGGCCCGGGTATACTCAGTACTTGTTCATTAATCTCAAACTGTGTCGCAAGTATAACTGAGAAAACAAAAGTGTGCTGACACGTAGAACACGGCACCTTCGTACGATTCGATTTTGTGGGATTATCAGGCTGGTTGCTTGCCATCTGAGCCAGCGTTGACCGGCGACCACGAGTCACCGATGCGGGTGGGAACCAAATTTCTTTCTAGTGGAGGTGGCATAACGAACTTGAATCTTTATTGAAAAAGGAAAACTGAAGTATAGTTTCCTCTAGCCCCCTTTTTCGATTTAGCTGGTGAGCATGAAGGACATCATCATCCGACAGGAATGTCTTGCGTATGCCTACCCTCGTGGGGGCCCCTCTACCTAATTGTATCGGGGAATGCAAATGACTGGCGCCGGTCACCCAGGCGACGATGCTTAGTGGGGCTGATTTGAGAAGGTTACTACGCAATGCGATGTAATCAGCAAACTTTCCTGTAGTTGGGACAATATACTCACATACTCCTTTCACTCCTTTGCCTTGAGTGCGCACAGCGTGCGCATGCGTCCGGGGCTACCGCGACTACAAACGGTGCATTTTTTTTCGGTCGGACTTCGGACTTCTTCCTGTGGATGTCGTCTCCGTGACTCCGCAGCGCCGAGCCCATGATAAAGAGGGAGCTACTGTTCCTGCTGACTTGCTTCTCGAACGTGGGTATATTGTTGGCACCAAAGATATGCTTTTGGGCGTCTGAGCCTTTGCTGAAAGGTTACGTTAAACGTTTGGAAGGTACTGAGTAAGGTTACCTCAAATCCCTGGTTTATTGCACTACAGAACCCTCTACCTAATTTGTATCGGGAATTCAACCGCCGGTGTTGGACTTGAACTCATGAGCTTAAGTCTGCAAAGCAGCGGCGCAGTTGAAGTTAACCGTCTTATATAATGCACAATGCACAAAATCCATTCATAACGGGGGCGAGTGAGTTCACTCTTCGTATTCTTTCTGTTCGTCATATGATTTTAATTACTAGGCCATCTACAACGACCTTAGGACAGTTCAGTGGCGCTATTACAAGCATATCAACAGGTCCGGAACTCATCTGTAGAGATTCGTTGAATATTCACGGAGGAAGAAAGCTAACGCCCGTGAAAAACAAGGGATTAAGCGGACGAAAATATGCCCAGACTCCTGAGATATAAAGTTTATCCTTAGTATCTCTCCCAGGTCACATCCTTTCCTTCAAAAAGCGAACGGACGATGCGCTCGCTCAAAGACTTGCACCCCTCAAATGTAACTTTCTTCAACGTGTCCCATTTACCCTGTTTTTCAAGCAGATCTTTGAAGGACCTCAGCTCCACCCCGCCCAGGACATCGCATCGCACAAAGCGGATATCCCTCAGTTCTGGGAGCCTCATAGTACAGCTCCGGGAATCATAGCATCCCCTCCAGACGTCGGGCCTCAAGTACGGTGTCTCAAGGGTAATACTGCGCAGGTTATGCAGCTTTGCAAATGGGATATCGTAAGAAAAGCGGCGGCCTGAGTCCGCGATCTCCTGTGAAGCGCACGTTTTATAGCTGAAGACCTCGACATTCATATACTGTTCGTAGGAATGAGGAAGGATGCAGTCAAGCCAGATATCCCTCTCCATGTTAATGATATGCTTGTCTGCGTCGACACATACACGCAGATTCCTAAGGCTCGGAAAGCGAAGTGCCTTCATGAAAGGCAGGAGACTCTGCGCGGTCAACAAAATTGCCGAAAAGTCGAAAGTCTGAAGGTTCGGAAGGACTGCTTCTGGAAGCGTATGATTACCATCCTTTGTAGATGGCGTAAAGCATTCTAGCCGTAAGCGGAAATTTTCAAGAAAAGGGCTCGATCGCAAGAATTCGAGTAGCAGGTTCATATCATATACCCTCTCTAACATGGCATTATTGTTATCGCTTTCGTTAATATCCAGGGTCAGCGTCGTCAGTGGTGGAGCGAGATGCAAGAAAGGCTGCGGAATTAGGTTATACACTGTGAGGTTGGTCAATTTTGGCAAGTACCAAGTCGTGTAAAAGTGTATTAGCGGATCAGACTGGTCAATTATGCTCTCCGGATCGTTCTCATTGAGAGAACGCAACTTTGGATAACGGAGCGTAGCACTTTGGAGTCGTGGAAGGTTGAGACCAGTGCTGTATCGAGATATATCCCGGAACATGTCCAGCCAGTCCCCATCGTACGGGCTTTCCATTAGATAAGAGACGTTTTCCCAACGAGATGCCTTCGACACCGCTACGCCTAAGATTTCAACGCCGTCCGGGAAAGTCATATATTCGCTGAAGTCCAGTCCCACATCCAACCCGACATTTTTGCTACGTTTTAAACAGACCTGGAGCTGTTCGTGGCTGACTCTGCCAGTGTTGCAATTGCCGATTTTGTTCCATAAGCGTGGATTACGCATTACGATATCATGGAACTTCTTGTTTACCAGAGAGAGCTCGAATGCTGTTCGGTTATCCTCGCAACACGCCATCTCAAATATACGATCGAGGACCTCCACAGGAGCTGTGCTCATCCCATGCGATAGAAACATAGACTTATAATTGGCTCCCACAGATGATATCGTCCTCTCCAGCGACTTCGTGAGGCAGTTAAAAGTGCGTAAAAGGTACTTGAGTTCCCTAAGGGCCGATTTCAGCCTTGTGGGAGGACCCATCGTATCCTGACTAGCTTTCGTATCCTCTCGACATCTACGACACATCCAGGCCGGCGGAAGCGATTAGATTCTAAGACAGCAAAATATCGAAAACTACCCACAACACCGGGAAGCACTTGTCCCACAATTGGTCTACGTCCATTATGAGCTCTCTTTCCAACACCCTCGCGACTTTCATGAGTCTTTTGGTGGCCTTTGCGTCAATAAACACGAGTCGGCGATGCAGCGAGGCTTTCATTTTGCAGGAATGTCCAGCCTCCTTTCACGCTGTGAGGCGACAAATAATAGGCCTGTGTGCGCGTCCTGTTATCTCTGCTTCAACTCGGAGTTGATGGCACGAGAGCGAAAAAAGGATATTTCTGGTATCACGATGTTGTTTTTCGAGACTTGACGCGAGTACAAACAGATAAAATCGCAAGAAGAACAAAAAATGGACCCAAGCCCGAGATGAAGTTGTATGTAAAATTGCTGCTATGCAAAGTCGGAGAGGGAGCAAGTTGGGGCGTGGTTTGAACTTCCCAAAATAAATGTGTGATGTCACAGCAGGCGTTCAGCTACTCCCAGTAAGGAAGGTATTCCCATTAGCTAAACACTAAACACTGTACCTAAGAAACGCAGAACACCTTCGCACCATTTTTGCGGAGGTATCAGGCTGGCCGCTGCTTTCTGGCGGCTTTTTATAGGCAACATTAAGCGGCGACCACGAGGCGGTTGTGAACCACTTCCTTTTCCAATGGAGGTTAGCGAACTTAAATCTTTAAATAAGAAAACTGAAGTACGGAGAATACAGATTCCTCTAGCCCCCCTTCTTCGATTTAGCTAGTAAGTATGAAGGACATCATCATCCGACAAATATATCTGGTACATACCTTTCTGCGTGGAGGCTCTATCTAACGGTATCAGGAAATGCAAATGACTGGTGCTGATTCTGGTCCCCGGCGATGTACAGTACTAAATTTTAAGTGCGACTGATCAAGGGAGTCAGGCGGCATTCAAGGTTGGAACTACTGTAGGTGTTCAGGTCTAGTCACGATTTCCAGAGCTTTATAATCGTATAAAGCTCGCTGCTAGGGGAGAGGGGCCCAAATTTTGGATACAGCATACGTAGTTTTCCCGCACTCGGAGTTCAACCCTTCATGAAATAAAATCGAAGGAAACGGCAGCTAGTAGTGGACTTGGATAATAGAGGGAGCCACACGACGAGTAGGGGAGGCCCTCATTATTACACTTCCTCGGAAGTTTGTTACGAGCTCTAAATAATATCGGAACTGAGCTTGATACACACTGACGTGAAGACTGTGGCATTTCAAGTTCCAGGAAATGATGGTTTTGACTTTTCCGTGCCGCAGCCTCCTGTGTGGTAATGATTGGGAATTCTTTATGTCGGATATGGTGTAACGGCTAACATTGCCGCCTCTCACGCGGCAGCTCGGGGTTCGATTCCCCGTATCCGAAATGTGCCTGGGAATAATAGGTTTTTTCCCCAACCTCCTATGTAGTCGTCGTCGTTTAGTCGAGTGATACGACACAAATATGAAAATGTCTCATTAGTTAGAACGAACAGCAATCGATTGTTTTTGAGTACTTAGTATATATGCGATAAGCGGGATTAATTGTAAAAATAGAGCCTAACGATATCGGGAATTCAGCCATCGGCCTCGGACTCAGAGTCCAGACTCATGAGTTCAAGTCTGCAAAAGTAGCGGCGCAGAAAACAATAGTAATGTAGTAAAATGCATAAAATCCATTTATAACAAGAACGATACTTCATAGAATAAGGTCCGCCTTCGTATTCTTTCTATTCGCTATATGATTATCATTAGGCCATCCTGCAACCGATCTGTAGAGATTCGTCGAAGATGGACGAGGAAAAAGGAGTTAATGTTCCGTTTAAACCAAAAGAAATTAACCGGATGAAAATATGCCCAGACTCCTGAAATATAAAGTTTACTCTTTATACTCCTCCCAGGTCACATCCTTTCCTTCAAAAAGCGAACGAACGGTGCCCTCGCTCAAAGACTTGCACCTCTTAAATGTGACTTCCTTCAACGTATCCCATTTACCCTGTTCCTCGAGCAGCTCTTTAAAAGACCTCAGCTCCACCTTGAGGGCATCGCATCGCACGAAGTGGATATCCTCCAGTTTCTGGAGCCTCATACAGGTCCGGGCGTCATAGCGGCTCCTCCAGAGGTTGGGCTTCAAGTACGGCGTCGCGAGGGTAAGACTGCGCAGGTTATGCAGCTTTACGAATGGGACATCGTAATGGCCGCTTGAGTCCGCCCTATCAATCCGGATGCACGTTTCATAGCTGAAGACCTCGACATTCATGTACTGCTCGTAGGAAAGAGGAAGGACGCAGTCAAGCCAGTCATTTCCCCCCACGTCAACCACATTCCTCTCTGTTTCGACACATACATGCAGATTCCTGAGGTTTGGAAAGCGAAGCACTTCCATGAAAGGCAGGAGGCTCTCCGCCGTCAAAGAAGAAGCCGTAAAGTCAAATGTCTGAAGGTTCGGAAGAACTGTTTCAGGGAGCGTATGATCATCATCCTTTGTAGACGGTGTAAAGTGGTCAAGATGTAAGCGGAAATTCTCAAGAAGAGGGCTCGATCGCAAGAGCCCTAGCAGCAGGTTCATATCATACACCCTCTCCATCATGATATTCTCGTTATCGTTTTCGCTAACTTCCACGATCAGCGTCGTCAGTGGTGGGGCGAAATGTATGAAAGGACGCGGGAACAGGTTGTGCATTGTGAGGTCGGTCAAGTTCGGCAAGTACCAGGTCGTGTAAAAGTGCATCAGTGGTTCAGACTGGTCAATTATGCCTTCCGAAACATCTTCATCGAGATTTTGCATCCCTGGATAGCATAGCTCAGCGCTCTTGAGCCGTGGGAGGTTGAGACCAGTGCTGTATCGAGATATATCCCGGAACAGGTCTAGCCAGTCCTCGTCATACAAAGTCTCCATTACATATTTGACATTTTCCCAACGAGATGCCTCCAGAACCGCGACGCCTAATATTTCAACACCATTCACGAAAGTCGAGCTAATGTCAAGATCCAGTTCCACGTTCAACCCGGCATCCTTACTACGCTTTAAGCTGACCCGGGCCTCCCAGAGGCTGGTGCGGGTATAGCCCAAATTGCCGATTTTCGTCCATAAGCGTGGATTACGCATTACGATATCACGGAACTGCTTGTTCACCAGAGAGAGGTGAAATGCTGTCCGGTTGTCTTCGCAATCTCAAAGATGCTGTCGGGGACATCCGCTGGAGCCGACTTCATCCCATGGGATAGCACCATAGATTTATAATTGGCTTCCACCGACGGTATTTTCCTCTCCAGCGAGCTCGCGAGGCAGCTTAAAGTGCTCAAAAGATGCTTGAGCTCCTTAAGAGTCGACTTCAGCTCGGTATGAGGCGGCGTCTGAGAACCCATATCCTGGCCAGTCTCTCCTCGATGTCTACAAAACATTACGGCCAGCCGGAGCGGTTAGCTTCTAAAAAAAAGTAGAAAATAAAGAAAACTACCTACAACACCGGGAAGCAGTTGCTCCACATTTGGTCTACGTCCATTGGAAAAACCGCGCTCTCCAGTGCCCTCGTGACTTTTATAAGTCTATCGATGGACTTTGCGTCTATACTCGCAGTTTGATGATCCGACGAAGCTTCCATTCTGCATGGACGTCGAATCTTTTTTAAGAATCGACGTTTCACGGGCTCGCGTGCGGGCGCTGCCGCTACACTTGCTTGGACAAGCCGATGTCACGAGAGCGAAAAAAAAAGTGATTTCTGGTATTATGTTGCTTTTTGTTTTCGAGACAAAGCGTAAGGAAGCCAGAAAATAAATAAAAAGCTGAGATTGAGTGTGCGAGCTGTATCGCAAGATTGTTCAAGTATTCAAGCTGTTAAGTATGCAGTTTGGAGAAGGGGAGGATACGTCGGGTATTTCCATTATGTAATGCACCAGAAAGCGTTCAACCACTCCCAGAAAGGAAGGCTATTCCCATCAGTGCACTGGTAAAAGTGAGGTCAGCAGCCAGCTGAGATCTTAACTACACTCTCTGGAACTGGGTCACATTAGGCGGCGACCACGATGCGGTTGTGAATCACCTCCTTTTCTAGGGAGGTTAGCGAACTTGGAATGTCTCGCAGTTCCGAGTCTTTACAGATGATGATGGTCTACGTGGTTCGGCGCGGTTCCTACGCTCCCTAACTGACCGCGCCCTGTAGACGCGCAACACAGGCGAAAACGGGCTACCGTTCATGGGTGTTTCGTTCACGCACATGGCGTGGGTGGAGGCCGTCGACGCTACTACGCAGATGGACACAACGCGCATGAAGCGCGTATTGAAGCTCATGACATTTCCTCGGAATGGGCGAGTATCAATTTTTTTCGAGTGTTAGCGAGCTGCGGAACTGGGCAGAGAGGGCGCCGGATATCCCCCGCGCAGGTACTGGAAAAGGCGTGCGTCATATGCCTATAACCGGCGCTGGCGTGCATATACATTATTACTGGGACATCAGAGGTGTACAAGTTTCAGTATGCCTGACTTTAGAATAGTAAATGGATGGCATGGGCAACCGTGTAATAACGACTCGGACTTATGATTCCAAGCCTGGCACAGAAGATAATAGTCTTGTAATGTACAATGCACAAATTCCATTCATGACGGGGACGATACTCATATAATAAAAGTCCCCCATCGTATTCTTTCTATTCGTCATATAATTTTTATTAAGTCATCTCAGGTCAGTTTCGAGATATTATAAGCGGGCCCGCAACCGATCTGTAGAAATTCGTTGTTTATTGGCGAGGAAAAGGAGCTGACGTTCCTAGGGATTAAGCGGTCGAAAATATTCCCCAGACTCCTGCAATACGTATGAAGTTGACTCTTAATATTCCTCCCAGATCACATCCTTTCCTTCAAAAAGCGAACGGACGGTGTCCTGGTTCACAGACTTGAATCTTTGAAATGTGACACCCTTCAATGTATCCCATCTACCCTGTTTCTCGAGCAGCTCTTTGAAGGACCTCAGCTCCACCTCGTCGAGTGCATCGCATCGCACGAAGCGGACATTCCTCAGTTTCGGGAGCCTCATAGTACAGGTCCAATCATCATGGCAGACCTTCCAAAAGTTGGGCTTAAAGCACGGCGTCTCGAGGGTAATACTGCGCAGGTTATGCAGCTTCGCGAACGGGACATCGTAAGGGATATTATGGTGACCCGCTTTCATGAGCTCCATAAATGTGCGCGTTTTATAGCTGAAGACCTCGACATTCATATACTGCTCGTAGGAATGGGGAAGGACACAGTCGAGCCAGACATTGCCCCCCAAGTTAATGATATCCATGTCCGCGTCGACACATACATGCAGCTCCCTCAGACTCGGAAAGCGAAGTGCCTTCGTGAAAGGCAGGAGGCTCTGCGCGGTCAAGGTCATATATTGAGCCGTAAACTCGAAAGTCTGAAGGTTCGGCAGAACTGTCTCTGGAAGCGTATGGTTACCATACTTTGTAGATGGCGTAAGGCGATTAAGATGTAAGCAGAAAGTCTCAAGAAGAGGGCTCGATCGCAAGAACTCGAGCAGCAAATTCATATCATACATCCTCTCTGGCATATTTTCGTAGTCGTATTCGTCAACACTCAGGGTCAGCGTCGTCAATGGTGGGGCGAGATGCAAAAAACGTCGCGGGATTAGGTTCTGCACTGTGAGGTTGGTCAAGCTCGGCAAGTACCAGGTCGTGTAAAAGTGCATTAGCGGTTCAGACAGGTCGATTATGCCTTCTGAAACATTTTCATTGAGAGCAAACAACTTTGGATAACTGAGCGTAGCGCTTTTGAGTCGTGGAAGGTCGAGACCAGTGCTGTATCGAGATATATCCCGGAACAGGTCCCGCCAGTCCCCACCGTATCCGCCTCCCAGTCCATAAAAGACGCTTTCCCAACGAGATACCTCCGAAACCGCTATGCCTAAGATTTCGATGCCATCCGGGAAAGCCTTGCCATCGATAAAGTTCATTTCCACGTCCAACCCGACATCTTTGCCATGCTTTAAGCTGACCTGGAGCTGCCCGAGGCTGGCTTTGCCATAGCGGGGGAAATTGCAGATTTTGTTCCATAACCGTGGATTACTCATTACGGTATCATGGAACCGCTTGTTTACTAGAGAGAGGTTGAATACTGTCCGGTTGTCCTCGAAACACGCCATCTCAAAGATGTTATCGAGGACCTCCACGGGAGCCGCGTTCATCCAAAAATAAATGGCATTCACCGACGATATCTTCCTCTCTAGCGACTTCGCCAGGTAGCCAAAAGTGCTTAAAAGGTGCTTGAGTTCCTTCAGAGTCGACTTCAGCCCGATAAGAGGATCCAGCATATCCTGACAAGTTTTCGCATCCCCTTGACATCTATGACACATTACGGCCGGCGGAAGCGGTTAGCTTCTAAGACAGCAAAATATCGAGAAATACCCACGGCACCGGGAAGCAGTCGTTCCATATCTTGTCTACGTCCATCGGGAAATCCGCACTTTCCAGCGTCCTCATGACTTTCATGAGTACATTGATGGAGTTTGCGTCTATACTCGCAGGTTGGTGATGCGAAGAAGCCCTCATTTTGCAGGGACTTCCTATCGCCTTCCACGTTGTGAGACGACGAATTGTGGACCCGTGTGCAGGTCCCGCTTCGACAAGTTAATATCGTGGCGAGAGCGACAAAGTATATTTCAGGTATTATGTTGCTTTTTGTTTTCGAGACAAAACGTGGGGAAGAACCCAGAAAACAGACTCAAGCCTGAGATAGAGTGTGCGAGTTGTATTGCTTCACGTATTCAAACTGTTGTGCAGTTCGGAGAGGAGGATACGGGAGTAGTAGTAAGTACGATGATGGACATCGCGATTTGATCTTTCTTATTTTTTATTATGTAATGCGTCAGAAAGTCAGAAAGCGTTCAGCCACGCCGTCACCACACGTTATTTTAAGAGGCGGCGACCATGATGCGGTTACTTTCCTTTTTCAGTGTGAACAAGAATCTTTAAATAGGAAAACTGAAGTATGTACAATGGTGTAGTTTCCCCTAGCCCCCTTTTTTCAAATTTTTTAGCTGGTGAGCATGAATTATCCGGCAGGAATGTCTGGTACATACCTTTCCGCGTGGTGGGAAATGCGAATGACTGGTGCCAGTGCTGGTTCTGGGCCCTTGTGATGTACAGTACTAAATTAAGTGCACTGATCAAAGCTCAATGCGCAGCATTCAAGGTCGGACCCAACTACTGTAGGCGTTCGACCTAGTCTATTCCCCCAATTTGTGCAAGATAGGCAGGGTGGTATCAATTTTTCACAATTTATGAAGCTTTAGGTTGTGGAAAGCTCGCCGTTAGGGGAGGAGGATTACAGGATACAGTATACACATAGCCTGATCTTCCCGCACGACTTCAACCTTCAATGCAAGAAAATATTATAGGCGGTAGTTGCTAGTAGATTTGAATGTTGTACTAATGTAAGCTTGATACCGGGTTCGGCCGCTCGGAGTATTTAGTTACCTGTGTGCGCGCTCGAGTTCTCTCGCACGATTACTCTACTGATTAAACGTTGTTCGCGGGCTTGGGTATCTGAACTGCATTCGCTAGCGCCGCGAATTGCTGAAATATAATATTGGATTCTGGAGTAGCCAGTGAATGGTGGTCACGGTGGTCCCCGTGATTATCACCCTTCTCGGAAGTTTGATACGAGCTCAAAATAACACCGGAACTGAGCTTGATACACACTGTATCGCTGACTTGAAGACGGTCTCCGTGGTCTTCAGCCAGATGGTTTTGACTCAGTTCCAGCTTCTCGTACGTAGTACATGCACTTTCGCCAACGCCATGTTCTCGAGCATCTGGGCCTTTGCTGAAATAGTTCATTGAACATTCAGTGGAAGATACTGAGTCAGGTCACTTTGTCATCCTTGAATCCCTGAATTATTGCACTACAGAAACCCTCTATCTAACTGTATCGGGAATTCAGCCATCGGTTTCGGACTCAAAATCCAGACTTATGAGCTCAAATCAGCAAAAGCAGCAGCACAGACGACAATATTAATCATCTTATATAATGTACATTGCACAAAATCCATTCATGACGAGGACGATATTTCATAGAATAAGACCCCTCTTCGAATTCTTTCTATTCGTCATAAGATTTTCAATAGGCCATCTTAGGCCAGTTTGGCATTACATATTACAAACATATCAACAGGCCCGCAACCAATCTGTAGAGATTCGTTGAATATTGACGAGGTAAAAAAAGCTAACGTTCCGTTTAAACCAAGAAATTAACCGGACGAAAATCTGTCCCAGACTCCTGAAATATAAAGTTTACTCTTCTTACTCCTCCCAGGTCACATCCTTTCCTTCAAAAAGCGAACGAACGGTGCCCTCGCTCAAAGATTTGCATCCTTTAAATGCGACTTCCTTCAACGTATCCCATTTACCCTGTTTTTCAAGCAGCTCTTTGAAGAACTTCAGCTCCACCCCGTCCAGAGCATCGCAATGCACGAAGCGGATATCCTCCAGTTTCGGGAGCCTCATACAGGTCTGGGAATCATAGCAGTTCCTCCAGACGTTGGGCTTCAAGTACGGCGTCTCGAGGGTAATATTGCGCAGGTCATGCAGCTTTGCGAATGGGACATCGTAAGGGAAATGGTGGCCGGAGTCCACGATAGTCTTCGATGCGTGCGTTTTATAGCTGAAGACCTCGACCTTCACATACTGTTCGTAGGAGAGAGGAAGCACGCAGTCAAGCCAGACACTTCCTCCTAAGTCAATGGTCTCCGTGTCTGCGTCGACACATACATGCAGATTCCTCAGGCTTGGAAAGCGAAGTGCCTTCATGAAGGGCAGGAGGCTTTGCGCAGTCAAATATTTAGCCATAAAATAAAAAGTCTGGAAGTTCGGAAGAAATGTTTCTGGAAGCGTATGGTCATCGTCCTTTGTAGATGGTGTAAAGGAGTCAAGCCGTAGGTGGAAAGTCTCAAGAAGAGGGCTCGATTGCAAGAGCTCGAGCAGCAGGTCCGTATCATATACCCTCTCTAACCTATCATAGTTAAAGTATGCGTTAATATCCAGGGTCAGCGTCGTTAGTGGCGGGGCGAGACGTAAAAAAGGTTGCGGGATTAGGTTACACACTATGAGGTCGGTCAAGTTCGGCAAGTACCAGGTCGTGTAAAAGTGCATTAGCGGTTCAGACTGGTCAATTATGCTTTCTTCGTCGTCTTCCACAAAACCTTCCAACACTGGATAGTAGAGCGTAGCGCTCTTGAGCCGCGGGAGGTTGAGACCAGTGCTGTATCGAGATATATCCTGGAACACGTCCAGCCAGTCCCCACAATATAAGCTTTCCATCATATAAAGGACACTTTCCCAACGAGATGCCTCCGGAGCCACTATGCGTAAGATTTTAACGCCATGCGTGGAAGTCCTGCCGCCGTAAAAGTCCAGTTGCACATCCAACCTGACATCCCTGCTACGCTTACTGGATTTAAGCTGTTTGAGGCTGACTTGAGCATAGTCGCAATTTCCGATCGTGTTCCATAAACGAGGATTATGCTTTGCGATATCATGGAATTGCTTGTTTACCAGGGAGAGGTCGAATGCTGTTTGGATGTCTCCGTAACACGCCATCTCAAAGATATTATCGAGAACCTCCACGGGAGCCGTGTTCATCCCCAAAATAAACGGCTTTCACCGACGATACATTCCTCTCCAGTGAGCTCGTGAGGCAGCTTAAAGTGCTCAAAAGGCGCTCGAGTTCCTTCAGAGTCGGCTTCAGCCCGGCGCGAGCCAGTACTTGAGGGCCATTGGTTTTCGCGTTTCCTTGACGCCTACGACACACTACGGCCGCCCGAAGCGGTTAGCTTCTAAGGCAACAAAATATCGAGAACTACTCACAACGCCGGGAAGAAGTTGCTCCACATTTGGTCTACGTCCATTGGAAAAACCGCACTCTCCAGCGCCCTCATGACTTTCATGAGTCCATCGACGGACTTTGCGTCTATACTCGCAGGTTGGTGATCCGACGAGGCTTCCATTCTGCAGGGACGTCCAATCTTTTTTTAGAAACGACCTTTCGCTGGCTCGCGCGCGGGCGCTGCTATTCCTGCTTCGACAAGTTGATGTCACAAAAGCGAAAAAAATGTTATCTCCGGTATTAAGTTGCTTTTTGCTTTCGAGACAAAGCGCAAAGAAGCTAGAGAAAGGGTCCCAAGCCTGAGATAGGGTGAGCGAGTATTGTAAGATTGTTCAAATATTCAAGTTGTCATGCAGTTTGGAAAGAGGGAGGATAAAAGGTTGGACGTGAACACTTCCCAATATATTATGTAATGCGTCAGAAAGCATCCAGCTTATTCAGCTACATCCAGAAAAGAAGGATATTCCCATCAGCGGAAAACGCAACCTCGAAACTTATAAGCGGACTTGCACATTATTATCTTCGTACATTCTTTGTGGGTTTACCAGGCTGGTGGATTTCCAAGGCAACGTTGGGCAAAAAAGCTCAAAATTTCTAATTAAACATTAATATTTACGGTACATCATGAAGTACGGTAACCGTACTATGGTTCTCCAGCCCCCTTTTTCGATTCAGCTCTGGTTCGTTTTTAGCATGTACTGTAACGAGAATAACTTCTACAGTACATACGTACCGTACAGTAATCCTGACACAGTGTGAGTCGTGTTGCGACGGCGCCGGGCGACTCGATCATACCGCAGTCCCAAAATCAACGGGTATCTAATACCCTATTCTCTGAAGCTCCCTCCTTCTCTTTTCGCATAAGTAAACCCGACCGTTCGGTGTGAATTTAGGGGGTATTCAGCAGTGCATATCTGATAAAAGTCTAATACTCGGAGCCGAACTGACCTTAAAACGGGCGGAATCATGTTCACTGCATGCTACTCATGTACGTCGTCCTGAGCCGTCGCTGACTTCGGGAATCCAGCAACTAAGTCTTACCCAGGAAAGACTATACGAGAGGGGCCGGATCCCGGAACTGCAGTCTGCGGCATGCGTCTAGAGGATCCCGGCAGGACGGCACTATGCAGCCATGAAGCAGATGACCTACCTTACGCAACAAGCGGCAAACCCGCGGTACGCGATAGTCACGGAGCTACAGTCAACACGGGACAAACAGCCGCGACCTGAACAGAGGTTGTTCATAAAGATACAAAGTTGATAAACCATGATGAAAAAAAGCACAAACAACTAGCAGGGACGTAATGATCGATGAGAGAGTAGGTAGGACAAAAGGGCAAATAAAACGGAGTGAGGGGCATTGCGGGAGTAAGCTAGGATGCGGGGCGAGGACGGGTAAAAAAAAGGGGAGGAGGGAAACGTGGTTGATGGATGTGTGTCGACGCTGAAGCGTCCGATGTCCTGCCGAAGAAAGTGGAGGAGAGGTGCATATAACTTACATCGCCGCGGCCGTCATACCGAGCCCAGGGAAGTTCGCGCGCGCTGCCTGCGTCTGCTGCGCGAGCTGAGCTACGGTCGGGCCGGGCAACGGACCTGCCTGCAGTTGTTGGCCTTGGCCTTGGAGTTGCTGCCCCGGTGCGGTCGACTGCAATGCCGGTCCGTTGAATACAGACGCGTCTTTGTTTTCGAGATCCGCATACAGCACAGCAAACTCCTTCAAGCCCTTTTCCCAAACGTCTGGGTCCCAGTACGTGAAAATACCCTGTTCACCGAGTCCACCCTCAATTGTCTTCGAGTGGCGAGCCCGGCCTGTCTCCTTCGTCAACCAGAGCCTGAGCTCTTTGTTGTACCGCCAATTCCGCGTATAACTGCAGTGCATCATAATCAGTAAACGAGAACACGAAAACCGACCGTAAGGTACTCACAGCTCCTGCGCAGCAACTTCCTGCAGCATGTCACGTGGGTGGGCATAGAACATGTAAAACAGCGTCTCTTCGCTGAACGCTTGTGCCTTATTAGGCCCAGGAGGCGGTGCATTCACACTATAGCACTGCGGCAAGTGGAAGTCGGGTTCGACTGTATGCGCAGCCGATGAGTCTGACCATGGTGTGATGAACGTCGAGAAAAGGCTCCTGAGGATCGACATACATCAGCACAGCAATATAGCCAATGACTAGGATGGACAAACCCCTGGTTCTGCATGTCTAACCCCATCGTCCCGAGATCCGTACCTATTGAAAGTAGGTTCTGATCTGCGTCCGCGTTCTTGATCGCAGCCAGAAGACCCAATAACCCCCAGCGATCAGCGGGTGACATGAGGATCTGCTGTGCTGGAGTCAGAGGTGCCGCAGGTGGCGCGTTCGGCTGGGTCGCCGAGGGTAAAGGCCCGTCAGCAGTGCTATAAGACTGTTGAGGCTGCTGTTGTTGCTGCTGTTGAAAAGGCGGTGCTACGCCTGGCGGCGCGCCAAGCTGTTGACCGTGTTGTAACGAGCCGTTTTGCTGGCTCAGTGACGTTACATTTGCCCCGTTCCACGAAGCCAGTTTTGACGTTGTCCTTTTCTCCGCGTCCGGTAACGTATTTCGTTGCGCACCAATAAGACTAAGCACGCCTGGCGGCATGTTTTGCCGGTGATCAAATCCATTGAGGCCGGGCGGATGGCTTGAATTTTCCTGGTTCCCTTGTTGAGCTTGTGACGACGTGGCTTGCCCCCCGAGTGCCGGAAAGTCGTCTGGCGTGAAATCCCGCGGTTGACTTACAGTAGTCGTTCCTGCTGCTGGCGTGTTCTGCATTTGTCCCTGCCCTTGCCCCGGCCCACTCGATGCACTTGTCGGTAGTACGCCCGTCCCTGCTTGGCTCGCGTAGCTTGATGCCAACGTGGTCACGGGGCTGTTCGTGGCTACACTTGAGTTCGCATTCGCCGGGCCCGAGCCAAGCGCAGGAAAGTCGTTCGGGTCGAGAGCGCCTTCATTTGCATTAGCATTTGGTTGGGCGTTCCCTAAATTCGGCGTAGGGAGATGCGGCGGCATGTTCGTCGCAGCCGCTTGTTGTTGCTGTTGTTGTTGTTGCTGCTGCTGTTGTTGGCCCAGCACTAACGACGTCTGCGACTGCTGGTGAGACTGGGGGTGCTGTGGTGGTTGTTGCTGTTGCGTTTGTTGCTGGCCCAGGGTGCCTCCGAACGGGAAGCTCGCCTGGCCACGCTGCTGCATGAAATTCGGTGACGGCAAAACCAAGCTCTGCCCAGGCGTCCGGTGGTTGGTAGGCATACCAGGGAAGTTTTGCTGGAGTGCACTGCGCGGGGGCATACCAAACGCTGCCGATGGATACGGAGCGCGGAAGGGACCACCAAGGCCTTGCGCTGGCCCCAAATTCGGCGGACGTTGCGGCGGCTGGCCTGGCGCTTTTCGGTCAAAATACGCCCCAAAAAAGAGAGAAAATGGGGAGAAACACCTGCGCGGTTCATTATGACTTTTGGAATGGTTGTTTCTGAGTGAGTTCAAGGCAGAGGAAGGGCGAGTCGACGAGCAGAAGTCTTTGACGGCGGCGGACGATGAGTTCCGGATCTGTCGCTTGAGGTGGCACGCGTGTATTTTTGATAGCATCACGTGCTGGTAAGCAATTGCCCCTTCTGCTCGATGTCGCGCAACGCACTCTGAGTTGTCACGACAATATGGCATCAACAGCAAGGTATAGAACGTCCGTTGGCGTTGCTAAATTATGATAATAAAACAGAGTCGTCCTACAGATTATTAGCCTCCTGCATATTCTGCAAGATTATCAAAGGTCAACACATCAACTTATCGGGGCTATGCTGCAATGATTAATCTATAGTACTACTACTCCCTCAGGCGATATTCCGAGCTTCAAGCTCATCGAGACCGACTACTCGTGCGTGAACATTGAGCTCGTCATACAGCTATCTGTTAATGCCTCGCGACTGACAGGTTCTCGTTCCTGGATATCGGACCCCTCTCCCGCGGGCACGCGCTAGTCATACCGAAAGGCAAGCTGCGCAACACACGAACATTAATCAATATCGGCGATAACTCAACTGCGTCCTACAGACCACGGAGAGAAGATCACCGACGTCGATGATGCATACCTAGTCGACACGCTCCTCGTAGCCAAGAAGATTGCGGGAGCGCTCGGCTGCGAGAACTACAACATTCTCCAGGTGCGTCTGGTCCTGATCACTGCGTAGACACACGCGGCATCTCACTATCTTGAACTCCCCGCAGAACAACGGTAAACTCGCCCACCAGGTAAGATGACGCAGGCAAGTCCGTCGGTAATGCCTGACATCAGCTTGCAGGAAGTCCCGCATGTGCACTTCCATGTGATTCCCAAACCCGACACGCCAGCAGACAAACCAGAAGGGCTCGTCATCGGCTGGAACCAGCAGAAGCCGAGCATGGACGAGCTCAAGGCTTTACACGAGGAGCTCAAGTCTAAGCTCTGAATACCCCACTCGAGAGGCCAAGGTGTGCAGTCCCAGCAGTTCCATCAGAATCAGAACCGGAATGCTCATATCGAGAAAAGATAAACGGGTATGCACCCTGTAATACTAGAAATACACAATGAATATGCTGCTTTCAACCCTGCTACGCTTGGAAATACCGAAATGAAAGCCGGACCTCTCAAAATCAACCAGTATCAAGATGGGTACTACCGGCGAAGCATACGGGGAGGGGTGTACCTGAGCTCTCTAATGCCGGACTTGATTCACGAGACACCTGAAGTTCATGCAGTCTTGTCGAACGTTTATATTCATCTCTTTCAATTATTTATTTTGAAAAAGGGGAACCCTCGTGGACCACCATACTTCTATTCCCAACCAGGCTTATCCCTAGCAGTCTAAGAATCAACAGCAACATGCCTTTATCTTGGTTTTAAGCACAAATTCCTCTACACATCAAGGCGCGTCGACAGGGTTCCAACTGACCGAGCCGGCCTTGCCCTGGTGAAGCGCATCGAGCTTCATCATGTCCGCGTCGCACAGAGCGAAGTCGAACACATCAAAGTTAGAGACCACTCGCTCCGGACTCGCGGACTTGGGAAGCGGGATAAAACTGGGCGAAGCAGAAAAGTGGGTGTATGCGGGTTGTTAATGTAAGTGGGAGGTTGGGCACGTCAGTAGGGCAAGAGTTGTCGTCGGGCAGATTGATTGATAACGCACGCGCGCTGGAGGGACCATCGGATGAGGACCTGTGCTGGACTTCTGCCGGTCTATTATGTGCGTGCGTGGGGAACGAGCAATCAGCTGTCAGGTTCCCGTCGTATTTGCATTACGAGAGGAAGATGCACGCACGTTTTTTGATACCTCCTGGAGGACTGCGTTGCTGAAGTCACCGCGAACAAGCGGACAATAGGCCTGTACGACGATGCCGTGTTCCCCGCAGTAATTGACGATATTCCTTTGCTGGCAGAAAGGATGGAGCTAGGATGGACACTCGTCAGCATATTTCTGCTAAAGCTCTGAAAGCACGATGGACACGGCAAACTCACTTCGATCTGGTTAACACTCGGCGTCTCCAGTCCTGCCTCACGAATTTCCTCGAGGTGGTGGACACCACTGATCAGAGTTTATGAGAATACGTCGGCAGGTATTTATATGCATATAAGCACATTCTATTACACATTTCTCCAAGTTAAACGGAGAAACTCAACTAGTTAGACACGCCAACGCTCTTGATGTCGCCTGCATCCCGTCTCGCCAGTAGTGCGCGATACGTCTCGAGACGCTTTTCCTTTCCCGAGAGCGGGCTGTGGATGAGGTAGAGGTCGATATACGCTGCGAACAACGCGCGGGTTGTTTGTATCAATCCTGGGTCCGCATGACGGAAGTTGGAACCGCGACGGGGGACATACAGAGGTCGAATTTTGCGAGCGACTCGTCGACGACGCGCATCGTCGCGTCGTGTCCGTGCATAGGATGGTAGATTTTCGTCGCTGTGTGTCGTTTATTGAGCAATATTAAGTAGACGCGCGCGTCAGAGGAGAAGCAGGCGGGTTCGTTGTATGCGGTAGTACGACGTACTGACGAAGACGTTCTCCCGCGGGACCCCGCTCTCGCGCACCGCGCGCCCGACGTCCGCCTCGTTCTTGTAATACTCCGCCGTGTCGATATGTCTTTGTGCCGGTCAACGATTCAGGTCAGGGAGTGGTCATGTCCATGTATTCCAGTAATAAAGTCCGCGGTGCGCATACATCCACACAGATCCGATAACGACGAAAGAAAAGTAGTAAGGACAACTGGAAACGCGTCGAGAGGACACTCGCAGACCTGTAGCCACACTTGAGCGCTGCCTCGCACGCGGGGAGGCACGAGTCGTTCTCGAAGACGCCGAGGCCGATGATGGGCATCAGGTGCCCAGAGAGCATCCTTACGCTCGACTTGGGCGTGAGTTCCATGGCGTGTTTCGTGCGTGTTCTAACGAGCCCGAAGTCGCTGGAGGTCGAGAGATTCTTCGAGATAGATGCGAATTTGTGTTGTCGAGTGCGAAGCTCTGAATCGAACACACTGGGTGGCGAGCATGACGCGCCGGAAGTAAAAAAAAATAGCTCCCCGACGCGTACATTTTGTAGTCCTACTTCTAGGAAAAATTCGACATTTTACTGTCTTTATCCAAGATGAAAGAATAATCATTCTTTTGTGCGTCCCAGTATTTAATGCTAATATACGATAACATTAAATCCCGCCCTACGCAGTCAAATCGCAAGCGTTCGGGCGCAGCGCACACCATAACGGCTGCAGCGGGATCGCGTTCACGCCGCGCTTCTGCATGCGGAACGCAACATCATGCAGGCGAGGCAGCGCCTCCGTCCCATTGCGCGGCGCACCGCCGGGCAGCGTCGCTCCCGTCCAGAAGACCTCCGCAGTAGCCGCCGCGCGCGGCCACACGACCGGGTCGAGGTTCGATGCGGATGACTGCTCCGTCCACAACAGCGACTCGCCGCCGAGCACGAGCGCCTGCTGCGCGGCGGTGACATTCGCGAACGGGTCGAAGGAGTATGTCTTTTGCCACGTCTTGAAAGGGTCGCACCAGCTGTTCCTAAGGGTCGCGTGTGCGATGGAAGAATAACGGTCAGTCTCGCTTGGTCGGTTTGGTCTCGGATGAAGGAGAAACGTACCCGTCGATGTTGTCGCCAACCCAACCACCTCCACCGCAGTCGAGGTAGAAGTAGTCGGAAGCGGCGTGCACCAGGCGGAAGTTCTTCTCAACAACACCACCGACGTCCGCAGAAGAAATCCACACCATCACGATCGTATCGTTCCCAAGCGTCACATTATGCGCGAGCACCATCTCTGGAGCACGAACATAGGGAGGTAAATCAGCGAACAGGAAGGGAAACCCCAAAAAGCTCAACGCACCCTCCCAGACAACAGGCGTCTTCCCCTCCGCCCGGATTGCGGCATGCGACGTCTGCGTGAATGCGCTGAGCGCCTGGTCGAGCGTCCGCCCTGTTGCATTTAGCGCAGCCCGCGTCTCCGTGTCCTGCGCGTAGCACTCCTCGTTGAGCTCGTCGCCGCCCGTGCTGAGTAGCGTCGACGGGAACATGCGCGCAACGGCCGCGAGCAGCGATGCGGTGAAGTTGGCCGTCGCGTCTGACGCGAGGCGCAGCTGGCCTGCGGGAGGCTCTGTGTACGTGTGCGCGGGTCAGCACTTGGGGGAAGAAAGGGAGACACGGGAGGGTCGACCTACCGTTCGCGAAAGTCGCCCACGGCGTCGCCTCAGCACAGGCGATGTGCTCCGGATACGACTTGGAAATGATAGCCGTATGTCCAGGCGTGTCGAGCTCGACCAAAACGTCGATTCCGCGCTGGGAGACACCGTTCAACCCAATCAGCTCCAAACCACAGACATCGCGCACACAAGACGGGCGGACTCACCGCAGCTGCATACGCGACGATGTCAGCTACGTTGCCAGCAGTATACACAGACGTGCTATCGTACGCGCCCGTCTGCGCAAGCTCGCGGAAGCCGGGGACCTCGAGCGGGAAGCTCTGCGCGTCAGTGACGTGCCAGTGGAACGTGTTGAGCTTGACCCAGCTCATCGCGTCGAGCGTGCGCAGTATGTCCGAGACGGGGACGCTAGGCGGGACGCACGGGTCGTGCTCAGCAAAGTCACGCGAGAGAAGGACGGCAGTTCAGTGCTCACTAGTTGCGCGCGGTATCGAGCATGAAGCCGCGGAAGGGCTGCAGCGCAGTGTATAAGTCTCCCCGCCCTCTCTCAGGATGCGAAGCGACTCACGAATGCGGGTGTGTCGGCGACTGCGACGGGGGCTGAGGTAGTGAACGTGTGCCCGCCCGCGGTGTACCACAGCTGGCCGAACGTCGTGAGGCCCCTGAAAAGGCCGAGTGTCGAGTTCGCCGCCAGCGTCGCGGGCGAGCCGTCCGCGGGCACACTCAGTTCATACGCCTCGTTGCGCAACGCGATATCCTCAACCGCCTCCTGCGAGATCGTGCGCACCTTGCTCTTGCCCGCGCCCGCACCGCCAAGCGAGAGAACAAGCCTACCAAGCTGCGGCGCGTGCGTGACGGACGCGTTCGCGGCGAGGGCGGCGCCACGGTCGGGCGTGAGGGGCGCGAGCTGGTCGGACACGAGGAAGCCGCGAGTGCGCGCGATGGCGTCCTCGAGGTCGGGCGGCGCGTCGAACTGCGCGGTGATGGCGAAGCTGTTGGAGAGGCGCAGCGCGGCGGTGCCGGTTGAGAGCTCGCGCGGTACAGGCCAGAGGGCGCGCGTCGGCGCCGCCGCGAGAGCGAGCAGGAGCGCGGCGCAGAGGGTGTTCGTCGACCTCATCGTGTGCGGCGGGGCGGGGACGTATAGGCCATGGTCGGCCGCGGATTACTTAAATACAGAACGCCGGACGCGATAAAGCGAACAATGCCGGCAATAAATACCCGTACAGTATCATATCATTTGTTCGCAGTACTAGCAAGTAAATAGACGAGTGATAGAAGACGCCGTACACGCATGCAGCGCACTCGAAGCATTCAGTTCAAAGCAGCAAATCATCCGACCCGCCCGCATTCGATACGGCGCCAAACACGCCCTGACTCTTGGCCGCCTGTCCGCCCCAGATGCTCGCCTGCGCCTTCTCCTTTTCCAGGTCCTTCATCGACTTCCCGGCTCCAGCACCAGCACCGGATCCCCCGGCCCCTGTAGCCGACTTTGCCCCCGTGCCCAACGACATTGTCCACAGATCATCGAACCCGACGGATGGCGACGCCGGCTTCGCCCGTGCCGTGGACGAGGAAGACGTGGCCGTCGTGGGCGTGGGACGCGTCATGCCCATTGGTGGCGGCGACGTCGGCGACATCACTCCGCCGAACACTGATGCAGAGGGAGGTGGCGATCGTGCTGCTACCGTCGGCGACATAGCTACGAATGGGCTCTGCGTGTAGCCGCCCCGCACCGGCTGGACAGGCTGCATGGGCTGGACGGGCTGGACGAATCTTTGAGCTGGCGGTTGAGTGAAGCCAACCTGCGGCGCAGCCTGGAGAGCATCGAACATGTTGCCTTGCGTTTGCGGGATCGTCGCTGACGGAGGTGCGGCCTGGAAATCCGCGAAATCGTCATCTCCGCCATCTGTGTTAGAACAATCAGTGACCGAAAACAAAACAGAAAAGGTAATCGCGCACCGTCGAGCGGGTTCTGCGCCAGCGCAGGAAGTGCCTTTTCGGCAGCCTTACCCACGGACACCGGGGCAGGAGCAGCCACGGGCGCTGAGAACGGATCTTCATCCTCTAGTCCAATCAGATCCACGACTTTCGCAGGAGCCTTTACAGGTGGTGGTGCTGGTGCCGGCGATGAGACGGCGGACATGCGGGCCGATGTACCACCAGACCCGCTCGCGAGCGAGTTCGATCGGCGCGGCGCACTGACCTCGTCGTCGCCCGCGTTGTATTCATCAAATCCACGACGAGATGTATCATCGCGGAAACCGCCGCTCGAGGAGCCGCCTCCACCGTATCCTCCATAATCTATTGCATGATAAGCGTCCCGATCAATGAAGACAATTAAAATATTACCGTTTTCATATCCGCCGCCCCTGCTTCCGCTTCCGCTCCCGCTTCCAAAGCCCTCGCTCCCGAAGCCGCCATATCGGCCGCCAGAGCCTCCAGAGAAGCTCATTCCGTCGTTGCCTGTACCAATATATTTGTTCCGGTTCGACTTTGCCTTTCGGCGCTCGTTGCGAATGCGCTCCACGTCCGAAAGCAGCTCGGCCACTTCCTTCGCACGGTTGCGCACTATCATCACACCGAATTAGAAAACTCATGCATTACTATAGCACAAAATAAATCCATCAAGCTCACCGTTAATGCCTTGATCCTTGCCCTTGTCGTCTATGTAGTGGAAGTTGCGCAGCATTTTGATTGTGGATATGTGCGAGCGCGCGTCGTCTACGACACGCTCACTACCGTGCTTGATGACGTACTCAAGCAATTGAAGCGACTATCAAACGCGTCTGCTCAGATTGCGTTACAAATACTTGCTTCTATCTGCGCACCTTGTAAATTTCCCGCCACTGACGCGCCTCCTTATCCATGAAGCGCGAGTAGATGCATGGCATAACCTCATTGAACTGCTGTCTGTAGTCGCGTACCAAATCACCGTCTGGCCTCTATTCCGACCATGGCAGACTCACAAGTTGAAAGTTCTGCAAAAACCAATGCTCAGTTTGGGCATGCAACATGCAGAGTTGAGTTTGTATGCTCACCCTTGCGCGATTTCCTGCATCAGTGTCGAGCTCGCGCCCCTACACGCGCCATAAGAAATTCGCATCAGCACTTTCTCTTATTCGAGATCAATCGGAGAGGACAAGACGCACCAAGGGTCATCGTTCGTCGCCTCGCGCACCTTCGCCTCCATCTCCGACACGTTCAGCACCATGTTTTTTGCCTGTCAGATTTCCACCATGCATAGGTCAGTCGCGTTTGGATCCTGCGTGTGGTGGCGAAAAGATGAGGTTCTAATGAAGTGAGACGTACCTGATTGTACATAGACTTGATATCATACATCGACACCTGCGAGAGGGCACTTCCCAGTGCCTCGATGCGATCCATGGTGGGTAGGCTCGCGGGGAGGACGTTGTGGGTTGCGTGCTTTCAAGCGAACTGGATAGAGGACGAGTGAAACGGCGAGGACGCGGGACTGTGAGGTGGCTGTTTCGTCCACAAGAGGAAGGTAGATTATGCAGATCATACGTAAGTTACTTCCTATCAAGGCTCTGCTTCCATATTTGGGCATTACTTCCGTACACGGATACATACTTAAAAAGAATAGGAATACAGGAAAGCGATACAGAGCTCTGCTAACATTATAATCCAAACTTGAGGAACTTAACTGTGTTCAATAGCTGTAACTCCGAGTAGCGGATACCTATATCCGATATTTTACTATTTTCGCCTCAATCAACAAAAGTGTGATGTTAAATCATATACGACGTGTTATATTTAGGTCTGATCGTTTCCCGCACTGCAAAAAGCCCAAACTCGTCTTTTCACGCTCGTACTTTCTACCCGGATGTCTCACGCCCATTGCCTGGTATTACTGTAAGCGTAAGCATCATTTTTACCTTTCCAACGTTAACGAAGAATATACATATATGTTATTTCCACTGAAGCTGGTCTTAGGTAGACAATAACGGCCCCTATAGCCGTACGAAACATGAAAACCGAGCAGAAGAGTCGTGTCGAAGGTCTAGGACTCGAGCTAAGTCTTCGTTCGACTTTGAGGGGGATTCGACAACGATTCTCGTTGAAGCCGGCGGGCTCGTCGACCGCACCTGTCCAGGTTGCGTCCGAGCCTGGAAGAGGCCTCCCGGCCCTCCCTTACGATATTATCTTGGCAATCTTCATGCTATTAGACCCCCTCGATGCGTACCAACTATCCCAGGTGAGTGGCCATTCGGCACGAACTGGACACGACGCTAATCCCGGGATCAACGCCAGTCGTCGCGTGGTTTTTACGAGGTCTCTCAAGACGCGTCGATCTGGAGATGCTGCGCAGAAGACTTCATGCGTCTCCCGCGTCTCCTTGTCTTCAATGATATATCCAAATCAGGGGTTCTATCAACGAAAGAGCTCAGGAGATCTCTTATACGCTCAGATTTACTTCATCAAATTTGGAGTAAAGATACCCTTCAGCGTCCACCCATACATAAAAGTAGCCGGTCCGACCTTGGACCTCCTGGTGGTTCTGGACCATACTTCCCTATAGACCGATTTATAGTGATGCCACTCAGGTGTGACTTTATAGACGGTCTCCGTTTAATCCAAGGAAGACACGACAGTCAGCATACTCTGTTTCTGCCATTCGGAGAAATCACCATTCACCCTCAGTATCGAGCTGGTACTCACTTTATGACACTCGACAGATGCATATCGGCCTTTGCCGGGGAAACAATTTTGTGAGTAATTCAGCGAATGCGGTACTGAGCTGCCTACCTTATGGTCCATTATGGTCTATTCCTACAGCTTAGCTCTCTCTCTCTCTCCCATCTCCCCTCTGAGCAGGTTTCCGGAAAAACACGTTCCTCTCCTGATAGATACCTACAATTTACCAAGAGAAGGGCAGCTCATCGGGCAGATGGTTGACATTACGAATAGAAGACTTTACGCACTCTACGCACAGCCTCCCGGCGGATGTCTAGAGGTCTACGTAATTTTCGATTGGAAGTCTGGTCAATGTACTGCGTTTAAAACTGAACTTGTATATGCAAGTCCATTTTCCCTTACATGATGGACAGGAGTATCTCATTTGCTACGTTTTCTAGCGCTCTGGAGTCGCTGCCAGCCTACACATTGCCCCAAACGGTCGAGAATTCGATGTCTGTACAGAAGAAAACCGTCTCTGGCGTTTGGAGACTTATTCTCTTTCCCAATTAACGGACAAGACTGCGCCGTTTGAAAACATTGTCCAAGCTGATCATGAATATTTGTCACCGATGAGGAGCCTCACTCACAGCTTCGATCCGTGGTCTGATCCGATTATGCGCAGGCCTTCGAGGTTAATCTTATACAAATACTGGACAATAGCCCAGCCTGTCCAATACGCCGGGAGCACGCCCACGCTTTTCTGCAACATTCGCCTTTACCAGCCCACAGCCGAGCGCAACGTGTGGAGGGTCGCACAGTACTACTCAGACACGGACGGGCCGTGTTGCACGACACGGTCCCTCTTCTCCATAACGAACCTGGCGCTGCAGGACAATAGCCTCGCGGAACACAGCCCGCTGTTGCTGTGTGTCGCGTTCACGCACATGGCGTGGATCGAACTCGTGCGCGCCCCGGCGTTAATGGATGTACCACGCACGAAGCGTGTGCTGAATCTCGCGGCGTTCCGCGGCTCCGGAGCGGACATTAGCGGGTGTGAAGAGAACGAGCCACAAATGGTTATAACGCTGGACATACCCACACGGGCATTGGAAAGTGCTCGCGGTATCTACCTCGAGCCAGCCCTCGCGAGCATCTACGTCCTCACTGAAGGGGGTACGCTTCACAGGTTCCAGTTCGCTTGAAGGTCATGGGCATGTCTGCAACTTATATTTCTCACCCTTCCTTTTTTCCCCAGCTCAGACATTAGTGAAGCGTTCTCCAAGAATAACTTTTCCTTTGGCGTTGGGAACCACCGCAAGGTGGAAACACTCGCGTAAATAACATGACCAGGCTGTATTTCGAGACTTCGGGATGGGTATAATATACATGAAGGTTCTATGCTCACCTGTATTTCGAGAAGTCGGAATGAGAATCTCGAAATGCGGGGGAGTCAACTTATATGCGTATAAAAAAAGGGAAATTATCTACAAGGGATTGCCAATGATAACCGGGAGGTTACACTCCTCCCCGCTTCGTTCATTGAAAGGAGGGTGTATGCGTTCGCACTCGTCGAGCGCTTGGCAGTCTGTGATCCCTTTGCCAGGGAGCCAGAGATCTCCCTCGGGGCCTTCGCCACGCCAGCGAACGAGATATTGAACTTCACCCGCGGCCACGCCGCCGTTGGTTAATTATGGATTTGATTTCGAGTTCTTCGAAACCGTCTGGAGTGAGTATAGATGGTGGGCTCATGAAACCTAGTGACGCCGAACTCGTGCGTACCTACCGTTTACTACGGTATGAGAAAAAGCAGCTTGCTCAGCGGCCTAAAAATAGCCATGGGAACAAGGATGATCCCGCTATTCTCTATACATCCTGTGAATACCCATCATTATCCGATAAGTACAATATGTTTTGAAATATTTGACTGCAGCCGGTGTTGAAGAAAAGACGTACACACTGCAAACCCTCAAAAAGGAGGACAGGTTCCATTGAAAAAGGGTCGTGGGAGTTTCTTCGGCGCGAATTGCCGCAAGTGTACTTACTTATTTCATGACCACAACTTTCTTGCCGCTGACTTGATCCATCATCCAGCCACTTAGCAACCTTTTTTGATTGATACGAGTCATGCGCTCGCCCTTTTCCCTTCTGCAGAACCCTCCTCCCGGTGGACCACAAGAATCCTTCGTGCTGCATGGTGCATGGCGGTCAGGCGACAAACAAGCATTCTGGGGATTGACGCGAGCCTCCGCTCAACCCTAAGTGGAATCCGTCGGCGTATCTCGCGGAAACGTCCTGGTTCCGCTAATGCACTATCCCAGGCTGCACACGGGTCAGGCCATGGTCTATCTGCCCTTCCTTACGACATTATCCTAGATATCCTCGTGCTGTTGGATCCCCTTGACGTGTACCATCTTTCCCAGGTGAGTAGTCGTTCAAGGCGACATTAAAATTCCAAACGGCTGTTAAATCAAACTAGATATCGCGTATTTTTTATGAAGTATCTCAAGATGTATCGATTTGGAGATGTTGCACGAAAGACTTTGTGCACATACCGCGTCTCCTCGTTTTCGATGACATAAATAACGCGGCGGCTTTATCGATGAAGGAGCTCAAGAGGTCTCTCATACGCTCAGACTTACTTTATCGTGTCTGGAACAAAGATGTCGCTCATGACTCGGCTAAACATAGAGGTACTCGGCTTTGTGTTCGTCAACCCAGCAGTCCTATCAGTGGTCCGCTTTTCTCCGCGGATAGGTTCATAGTGATGCCATACGAGTGTGAACTAATGGAGGAGCTATGTTTAATTCAAGGGAGAGATGGCGGCCAGCATACACCGTCCTTGCCATTCGGAGAAATTACTTTTCATCCTCAGTATCAGACTGGTGCTCACTTCATGACACTAAATAATTGGCAGTCGCCTTTCGCAGGGGATTTAGCTTTGTGAGTTGTTCAGTAAAACTACAGCATTTGATCACTTACCTTCGACCATCCATGTAGCTTTGCTGTTTCTCTCTCTCCACTTTCCCTTCCGAGCATGTTACCGGAAAGACACGTCCTTCTACCGATAGATACCTACAGTTTACCGAGAGGAGGGGAGCTTATCGAGCAGATAGTGGATATCGCAAATAGAAGACTCTATGCGCTTTACGCGCCGCCTACAGGAGGGCATCTAGGGGTCTTCGTTATACTCGACTGGAAGTCTGGTCAATGTGCAGCGTTCAAAACTGGACTTAGATACGCAAGTATATCTCCTCCTGCGTAATGGGTGGGGGTCTGATTTCCCACATTTTTCAGCGCTTCGGAGTAGCGACCAGTTTTCGCCTTGCACCAAACGGTCTAGACTTCGATGTTTGTACGGACGAAAACGACCTTTGGCGCCTCGAGACATACTCAGTATCTCAATTAGCGGACAAAATGGTATCGTTTGAAGACGTCACCCGAATCGATCAAGAATATCTGCCTCCGACAAAAAGTCTTACCCACAGTTTCAATTCTTGGTCCGATCCAACCATGCGGGGGTCGCTATCTCCCATTTTATACAGACAGTGGACAATAGCCCAACCCACCCAATACGCTGACAGTACGCCGTCGCTTTTCTGTCACATTCGCTTGTATCGGCCCATACTCGAGCCGCGAAACGTTTTGAAGGTCGTACAGTACTACTCAGATGCGAGCGGTCCGTGCTGCTTCGTGCGCTCCCTTTTCTCTATGACGGATCCGGTGCCACAGGACGGCGGCCCCGTGGAGAATAGCCCGCTGCTGCTATGTGTCGCGTTCACGCATATGGTATGGGTGGAAGCTGTGAGCAACACGACAATAATGAGTTTGTCACGCCCGAAGCGCGTATTAAAGCTCGCGACGTTCCCCAGTGCTGGCGCCGGCATTGGCGAGCGTGAGGAAGAGAAGGAGCTGCAAGTCGCTAGGATACTGGATATCCCTGCACGAATACTGGAGAGGATCTGTGGCGTGTACATCGAGCCTGCCTTAGCGAGTATATACATACTCACTGATGGAGATAATACTCTACACAGGTTCCAGTATGCATGAATGTCATCGAGAGTGCGCGTAATTTATGGCCCTGGTTACTTTTTTTCTTTGCTGACTCGGACGCTGGTGGAACCAACGTCCTCCCGGAGTGATTTCTCTATCATTCGCAAAGCTGGATTATATTGTATTTCGAGCTGCTCTAGCTACATTTTTGGCCATCAACGGGGAAGGTGCGAAGCGCAATATACCACCAACATATTCTATGCGCGGCTGAGAACGGGAATTATGCCCCATATCGGGAGCTCAGAATTGGCCCCAATAAAGTGTTTATTTGTAGCGGCGGGTCGCGCGGTACACTCTTGCCGGGCAACATACAGGCTTCAAGACGATCCATGCGCGATTTGAATGGATCTTAGCGACGGCTATACCCGAGGAGGGAGCGGATGCACCCTGCTCGCGATACCAGGTCGATTAATAGGCTATATTCTCAATCCTTACATGAATTGGGCACCTATAGTGCTATCCGATCGCAAGAGACGAATGGTAACAAAATCCCAAATATTGGACCGAACCAGGGGATGGATATTGTGAAACTGGATTCATTTAAGTAAGCGCTGGACGCGAGAATGTGGAAGTCTAGGCGAGCGGTCAAGTGGCTCCCCTTTCCGGTCAGCGGCTTACTAAAACTTGAAGGCATTGTTCTGAAAAGAAGTTGTTTCTGACATGGAGTACGAGCAAAACGATGAGTTGGGTCTTCGCTGGGCTTTAGGTTAAACAACACGATAATCATGTTTAACTGAGAAGTCCACTCAACCCGAAACGAATTCATCATCCCTCGGTCAATAGTCCAGTATCCAGATTGTGCACGTACTACGTTCTCCCACATGTGCTCCGAGGTCTCTTCCATCGCTTTTCCTAGCTCGAAATCGCAGAATTCAAATCCAATCACACACTTCCGTTTCCGCACTACACCGGGCACACATGCTGTGTTTTCGCAGACAAGAATGATGCGGGGCCCCGTCTTCGTTATATGTCCTATTTCAAAGGAAGGCGCCAACACTCGCAGATACGACCAAATCGGAACTCGGGCGTTGACGAGCGGCTCGATCATGATATCAATAGCCAGTCGGATTCGGCTGCTCACCAGTTATACGGCTAGATGCATGGCTTCTGGATGTTTTCCAGCTATGGCAATGATGCACCCCAGACCCGCTTTTGGGACATCTATTGAATTCCTTCAACCTGGTCCGCGGCACCCAAAAATTGGCCCGATAAGGTCTGCACCTTCTGAATTCTCGGTATCTCGTTCATTACTGTGACTTAGGCGAGAGCCCCCGCTGCTTCCATAAAGCCGGATGGGATGGATTATCAAGGGGTAAGGAGGACTGACAGCTTCCCTTGGATCTGAGACGAGCGCTGATCCCGACCTTCAAGTTGGTGATCTTCTGAATCAGGACCGATAACAGGTTTACTTTCTCGTCGTTGAAGTGCTGGACCTCCACGCACTGTCTCAGAGAATTCTTACAATGATTCCCTCAAGCTGGCTCCGCAAGTGCAGGGCCGCACGACTTCCGGTATATTTGCGGTAGCGAGACTTAGAAAGCTCCAACAGGTCATAACTACACCAGGCTGGCAATCTCTACGCAATACTCTACATAAAAATGCTTCTTGGCCTCCGTGTACGAGGTCGCAGCGCCGCACTTCCGCCATCCACGCCGCTGCACAATCGAGTGCACATGTCAAGTGCACATGCACGATAACAAAAATGGAAGGTTCAGTGCCAAGTAGGGCTGTGTGCACGGTGGCAAAACCGGAAATGGTACTCGCCTCGTCGTACATATGTAGAATCATAGAACGAGGTGGGATGCTGAGTTTAGATCAGGTACGGTAACTAAGAGGACTTTTTTAGAGCACATAAACGAGGACTGATCAAGCGATCATCGCCGGGCGTTGATTCTACTGTTCTTTCCGTTTCCATTCTAGCCAGTTGGGGAACTTATATGAGGGCATGCAGACGTACTCGCAGCGCATTCTGACCATCCACCGAAGGAGGCCGTGCAGCACGGGGATGTGGCGGACGCGGTGCGGACCAAATGTTGGCTTCCTCGGTGTGCTTTTCTGATATAGTCTGTACCTCTAATACCCGAGAGTGGGAGGGGTACGAGGATAACCCCCCAACTGGTTTTCGCCTCCGACTCGGAGAAAAACGCAAGACAGAAAGTTTCTCTGATCTAGGATTTATGGCTAAGCTGCAGATTCAGGCTCCAGGGCTTTACCTAGACATTCCCCCGACTTGGAAAAGAATACGACAGCGCATCTTGCCGAAGGAGGCTGGTACCTCCGTCGCCTTCGCTGCAATAACCCGACTAGAGCCCCAATCTAAGCTCAGCCTTTCCGCCCTCCCTCTGGATATTATCCTCGACATCGTCATTTTCCTGGACCCTGTCGATAAACGGTGCTTATCTCAGGTGAGCAGCTCTATAAATTCGCAGAGCTGAGCCCACTTCCCGTTCCTAAATTAAACGATAGACATCACGTCTCTTTTACGAAGTTTCTCAAGACTCGTCAATATGGGAACGGCGCGCGGAAGTCTTTATGCGCATTCCGCGTCTGCTCGTTTTTGACGATATTTCCGTCCCGTCGACTTTAACCACGAATGAACTTAAGAAGGCCCTTATACGCTCGAACATACTCCATGAGGCATGGGGCCCGGACGACGAGCGCGTTACTCTGCCGAAACTGAAACACGAAAGAAGACAACTCGGGCCTATCCAGCGGAACAACAGGACACCGTCTTGCCCCGCAGATATGTTTACCGTGATCCCCTATGATCTAAATTTCTTAGACGGGTTGCGTGTGATGCTCGGGAAAAGCGCTGACTGGGTCAGACAAAATCATGAGGCTTGGTCAATTGGGGATATTAAGGTTCACCCTCAACATCAGAGCGGTTCTTACTTTGTGGCACTTGGCTTCAGCATGTCCGACTTGGGAGGACGGAACTATTCGTAAGTCGATACACAGCACATCTGCTTGCTTCTTTCTTGAACCTGGTTACAGTCTTTCTCTTTCTCTTTATCCTATTTCCCTTTCGAGCACGTTACCGGAAAGGAGCGTTTCGCGATTTGCGTATTCTTACTATGGTATTCCGGAAGGGGAAATCATCGAACAGCTTATTGACATTACAAATAAGAAGACTTATACGCTCTATACGCTACCTTCTGACGGAATCCTGAGGGTCACCGTAATCCTTGACTGGAAGTCCGGTCAGCGTGCATCGTTTGTTACGGGGCTTAAATATGCGAGTATATTTTGTCCTTCTGATAAGGAAACCTCATTTATTTTATTATAATTTTACAGCGCCACGGTGTAGTGGCGACAAGCATTCGTCTGGGGCTTGGAGATTCGGAGTTTGATGTCTGTACGGACGATCACAATGTGTGGCGTCTTGAGACGTACCCAATCTCTCAACTAATGGGGAGGGCCTTGTCGGAAGAAGACGTAGACCCAGTCAGCCAACTCCCGCCGAAGCGGAGCCTCATCTGTAACTTTGACCGCTGGGTCGACCCGACCATGGACTGGACTCCGCCGCCCAGTATCGACAAATATTGGACGATAGCGCGGCCCCTCCAATACGCCAACAGAAAAGCACCACCGCTCTATTGCCACGTCCGCCTATACCGACCGACCCGCAGGCCCCGCAATATCTGGAAAGTCTCGCAATTCTATTCGGACGAGAACGGTCTGCGCCGCTCGGCGCGCTTCCTGTGCTCACCGACGGATCCCGCTCTGCAGACGCACAACACATATAAGGACGGGCTGCCGCTCATGGGCGTGTCGTTCACGCACATGGCGTGGGTGGAGGTCGTCAGCGCCACTACGTGGATGGGGAGAACGTGCAAGAAGCGCGTATTGAAGCTCGTGGCGTTTCCCGGAAGTGAGGCGAATTGCGGTGGCGAGCTACGGGATGGAACGGCCGCTAAGACAGCGAGGACGCTGGATATCCCCGCGCGGATACTGGAGAAGGCATGCGTCATATGCCTAGAGCCGGCACTTGCGAGCATATACATTATGACTGAGACGGCCGAGCTGCACAAGTTTCAGTATGCCTGACCTTTAACGGAATAGTAATTACGGTGGCCCGGGGTGGCATAAGCGAGCCGGGAACACCGATACTTAATTGGAAGTATCAATCCGACGCTCACGGCATTCTTTTACTAGGCTTGATGGCGATGTAAACACGGATGACTAGTGCCGGTTCTGACGATAGTGTATAACGCCTGTATGTAATCAGTCTCGTAGGTAGATCCAATGTAGCCCTATCTGTGTTGGCGGCCAGGGACGGTGACTCAGAATCTAGATATGTTTTTTTTTACGCGAACCGCCAGGTCCCGGCCATGAATAACGAAAAAAAAAAGACAGAAGACCGGACCTGACGCAAGCGAGCATTACTGGGCCCACGTGGCGCTTTCCGAGAAAACCGGCAGTGACCGGACTAACGTTCTCTCGCAAGAAAAAAAAAGGGAAACATCGAAGAATGCCCGAGACGATGGCCGAGAGAACCCTCCAAAGTCATTTTATCATCGTAACACGATACCCTATCACCGAATGCTCACTATATAACTAGGGGCCCGTTTTCCGCATGTCTGTGCTGCACTCAACTCCCCCCCCTGGTTCCCCAGACCCTCAGTTGAACATACTACTATATGGCCGTCTCGCTCCTCCCAGCCACATTCAATGAACAGTGCGCGAGCGCTGGTGTCTTTGACGACGAGAGCGAGGCATGGATACATTTCAAGACCCCCGCAGACGCGTTAGTCGCACAGCTGCACCTCCAGAGTCGCATTCCGCCACGCTATATCGACGCCTTCCTGGAGGTCGTCCGCAGCGCGCAGTTCGATGCATCACAGGTCTCGTTTAGTAAAACTACCGACATTGACGAAAGTGTTGCGGACTGTCGGCGTGCGCAGGCTTCGCAGAGGGCCGCATTCATCAAGTTTCCCACCACGCGCCTTCCCTACGATGTCTTTCCCCTCATAGTTGAGCAAATTGTCCAGGACAGACTACCCTTGCGGACGACCGACCCCGCCTCCTGCTTCGGCAAGGAGGCAGCGGACGAGAGCCAGATTGTCCGCGTCTCCTCGCGGCTGCAGGCGCTTGCACTCACACACCGCTCCCTCACCCCTCTCGCACAACGGGCCCTTGGTCAGCGTATCTTTCTGCAGACGGCCGAGCACCTGCGTGCCCTTTCGCGGTCACCGCTTCTCGGGCCGTGGACGACTGAGCTTATCGTGAACTTGTGCTTTTCGTCCTCCGAGCTCACCCCGTCCGACCAGTCCATCGACTGCGTTGTGGCTATCCTCCGGCGCGCGCCGTGCCTTCGCTTCCTCCGCATCCGCACGCCGCTTTACCTCGATGCGGGCAAGGCACCGTGCCTCCAGCGTCTGCTCGCCGCAGTCGGCAGGCTCGCACAGCTCGAGACTCTCTGGTGGATTACCCCAGAGCACGCCGCACGCTACGCAAAAGCGGACCTTGAGGATGTGTGCCGCGCAGTCGGCGCCATGCCGCGGCTCCGCAACCTCGTGCTCAGGAACGCACGCGGCGGGTGGACGTCCCTCGACGCGGACACCGCAGCGCGCATGCATAACCTCGAATCGCTCTCTCTACTCGATATCAACTGCCCTATGGACCAGCGCGCGGCCGACAGCGTTTTCTGGATCCTGGGTTCTGCGCGTCCGTCACTAACGTCGCTCTCGCTAGACCTTACCGCGAGCACCGGGGCGCTCGCATCCGTGTTCGCGTCGCCCGTGATGCCGCAGTTGCAGACGCTTCGTCTGCGCCTCGCACGCGCGCCGCACCGCACGTTCTTCGCAGACGTGTTCCCGCCGGCACGCGCGGCTGCGATGAAACTACACACACTGCAGCTATGTCTCGAACGGCCTTCCTCATGGACGGGTGCCGGAGCGGACGCGCTGCGAAACATGCTCGCGCACGTCCCGCCGAGCGTGCGTGTACTGCAACTTGTGCTATTCCAGATGGCGGATCTCAACGGCGCGACGACGGCGCAGTGGGCTGCGCAGGAGAACGAGCTCGCTGCGTTCCTCGAGAGCGCGGGTACGGACGCCGGCGCCCGCCCGCTGCCTTTGCTAAGCAGGGTGGAGATTACGACGCCCTTGCAGCACTGGCGGTGGCAATGGACGCGGCTCCAGGCCGTGTGCGAGCAGCGCGGATGTACGCTGGATGCCCGCCGAGCCGTCCAAGCTGGGTTCGCTTGAAGCGTGCATTCTTTGGTTGACGGCTGCAATACCAATACCCCCATGTCTCCATTTCTTCACCTCTCTTCCAGACGCACACGATCGGTTTCGTCTCTCTCAGTCACCGATCTTCTCAGTTTTGATGTTCCCCTCGCATGAGCTCTGAGCTCTACACGGAACTTATAGATTGACTTCTTGCGTTTGCTTTTCCTCGGACTGATGTACTATTAGCCTTCCATTACCGTGCTATGCACCAACTGTATGATTACTGCTACACTACTCTTTACTCTTTCTTTTGGGGTCTTGATTCGGACTGACCTTCTCTTCTCTACTGATAGTTCTAGTTGCAATATGTTCAAGTTTTCTTCAGGGTAATTGATATCATGTGAAAAGTTAATTTGAAATGTGCGCGAGGTCTCGGGCTTGAGAACCTACGCTTACGCTGGGGAAGTTGTTGGCTGCCAGCTTTGGAGTCTGTGATAGAGATGTGATTTATAAATGTGGAGAAGAAAGAAAAAGCACCCGGATTAGGGTCGTGATCACTTCTGCAACAGAGGTGCGAGATATTGTATCGGAGTTCTCGTGGCCGATCGAATGGACTAGCTGGTATATGATCGTGAGAAGTACTCGAGGCGGTTTCACGGACCATTACATGGTGTGTTCTGGCCCACGATTGAATCCTAACCGCCTGGGCGAGGCTGGGGGATAAGAGGACGTGGTCACTCTCGAATGCGGCTGCTTCCGCTCCGCCCCAGAACCAAATCACCAGTGCGCGTATCTTTCCTCGGAAGTTCAATCAAGTTTCGATGCTCAACCCCCCTCGTATATCTGTGACGTGACTCTGCAAGGGCCATCATTTTTCTGCTGCCCCATGAATGATTGACCCTTTTCAGAGGACTTTTGCTGAGAAAGAGTAGAATTCTTCCTTGGGAACGGGAAAGAACTGCGAGCTAAGCAGCAGCACTTCACCAGAGCACAATGAGTGTTTGACGACATAAAGAATACGACCGGGGCATTCCAAAGTGAGTTTGTGATGGGGGATCCAAGTATTAAAGCGAGCGATCTTGTTGATCTTTTGTTCGACTATGCGGTGGCGTTTCAGCCGAATAGGGAAATGGGTGCGTGACCACGCTGAAATGAGGCTGCCCACTCGCCCTCATCTTCCCTTTCCCCCATCGTCGTCGTCGTCGCCGTC
>JAKOPK010000282.1:0-37308 GCA_024195185.1 Coniferiporia weirii
AAGGACCCGTTCTCTCCCCGCTCTTACTGCCCCATTACCCTTGAGGAGACCCTTGGCAAACTCCTCGAAAAAATGATTGCTAACTGGCTCCAGTTCCTTGCTAACACCGAGGACTGGCTGCCACCTAACCAGTATGGGGGGCATCAGGGACACTCTGTCTATGACGCTGCCCAACACCTCCTTTTTTTTTTTTTTGATTATTCCTTCAGAATTATCTAATACAAGGTTGCCCCCCAAAGGGGGGGCCTAGACTAAACAACTGTGGAGGCGCCCGTCACTGCACATCATACAGAACTGGGTGGGGTGCATGCCCCCTAAGGGGCTGAGTGAGAATACACACCCTATTAAAGAGAGGGGGGAGGAAAGGAGGAAAGGAGGAAAGGGAGGGATACATATCACGACCATTGCCCATAACTAATAAAAGAGAGGATAACTGATGGACACTTAGAAATGGAAGGGGGGGTGGCAGCAAGAGCCAGACAGAAACTGATAAGGGAAACCGAAAGTCGACCCCTAATCAGAGGGAAAGGGAAGAGTGTTACCTGCGAGCTCCAAGAGAGCCAGGTCCATGTCCTGTGTCCTAGGTCCGAGGTATCGACGCACATAGTCCCTTAGAACGTTGAGGTCGAAGTCCTCTCCAGAGGTGGGTAGACCGTCCAGATCCATGGTGGCGAATGCCAACCTGATGGACCCCATGGTGTGGTCTGAGATGCGGTTAAGGTGTCCAGTCGCGCACAGCCAGCACTGAAGGACAGGAAGGAGGGCTTCATCTGCCCACTCACTATGGTGGGCTGGGGGGGGGCGGTTAGATGGCCAGACTCATGGGATCCACACCTGGAATGTGTCGCAGCTGCCCAGAATGTGGGCAGTTGACTGGATGGGCCATGGGGGGTGGTTGTGCCACCTGCAGTAGGGGATTAGGCCATGTACACGCCTGTAGGCTGAGTCAAAGCTCAGCCAGTATCCCCTGTAGGGACCAGCATGACAGAGGACTTGAGCTACTGTGGACAGCTCATGGCAGGGGTGGTCCACGAGAAGTGTGAGGAGCTTGTGCGGAGTGTGGGTGGGGGGTCCAGTCACCGCAAGGTATTTGTCGGCCGTTGAGGCGAGGGGGCGCCGAAGCTGATGTGTCCAGCAGGCCTGAGCGACAAGTGTGGATTGTTCCTTGAGTGTGGAGATGGAGGGGGCAAGTGAAGACGGTGGCAAGTCTGTAGCTGCCTTCGCCTTGGCATCGGCCCATTTGTTGCCGGGTATGTCCAAATGACCAGGACACCACACAAAGTGGACCGTGAGGGCGGGGAATGAATCTAGAAGTGTTTGCACGCCCGCTTTCCAGGTAGGGAGGAGCTGGGCCCCTGAGGTGGAGGGCCAGGTCCAGAAGAGGTTGATGGCTGTGAGAGAGTCGGACATGAAGTGGATGTCCGACACTTCTCACAGGTGTTTGCGGAGGTGGGTAGCTGCCCATCAGGGGCACCGGCGAGTGAGAATATCTCGGCATCCATGGCTGTGGCGATTCTGGGGGATGCGAGGTGGCAGAACCCAAGTTTTCAGGTGCCGTGCATGGCGCAGATGGCGGACCCCAAGTCGGTGCCAATGCGGGAGCCATCAGTGAAGACCTGGAGTGAGGAGGGGGTGCACCATTCCCAAGCTCGAACAATGAAAGCGCATCGGACCTCGGAGGGAACAGGGATGGGGGGGACTTCAAATGTGATCCGACTGTGCCCAAAGGCAAGTGGGTCCGTCCAGGGGGGGTGCGTGTATGCGGGGACTTGCTGGACATGTGGGACACGGGCCTGCAAAGAATGGGAGAAGGGGAGGTTAGCGCTGTCACAGTATCAACAGCAGCCTACAGGGTGTGGGGTGTGCCAGAGATGCAGGGCATGGCCGGTCTTTAAATATTCAAAATAAGCAAAGAAGGGGGGAGTGGAACAAAGAAAATTAGTAGAGAGAGGGGATGCGCCTTTGTAGATGCCTAAAATCCATCAGCAGGCAGTGTTTTGGACTGCCTGTAGACAATTGATGAGGGTTTTTTGGGAGCGGCCATGGTACCAGATGGGTGAGCCCCATGTGAGCATGGTGTGAATGCAGGCCGAGTACAATTGGCACAGGAGGAGAGCCGAGATGCTGCGCTCAGTGTTGCTGAGTATGCAGAGGGTGGCCAGGGTAGAGAGGCCTTTGGAGCACATATGCTCGACATGGGCCTTGAAGGAGAGACCAGGGTCCCACCATATTCTGAGCCATCGCAGGGGGTTAGTGGGTTTGATAATGGTGGTGGGCATAATTTGAATGCCAGCAGTCTGCCAGTTGTCATAACCGATGGTGCGCCAGGGTGGGTGGAAGTGGAGTGCCTCTGTCTTCGCGGCTTCGATGTTGAGACTGAGTTGGAGGAAGTGGCCATCAAGTTGGTGGTAAGCAGCCGCCAGAGTGTTGCAGTTGGTGGTTAGCAGCCGCCAGAGTGTCGCAGTTGGATGCAATGTTGGGGCTGACGCAAACGATGAGGTGGTCGTCCACATAAGTGAGGAGGTTGCAGCCGGGCTGTTGGAAGTGCCATAATGCTAGCCCCATGAATATGGTTGACAGGATGGGGGAGACTGGGGAGCCTTGAGGGGTGCCGAGGTCGGGTTTGGGGGCGGTAGGTAGAGTCGTCCCATTGAATGAGATGGAGACGCTCCATCCCATCATGAAAGAAAGGCACCAATCTGCCATGTTGAGTGGGCAGCCCATCGACACAAGTTGCTGGTGGAGGAGGGCCAGGTGCACTGAGTCGAAGAAACCCTGAATGTCCACTGTGAGGATGGAGCAGACAAGTCCTTTTGAGTGGGTGCGCTCGACGATCTGTAGAAGGTGTTGCGAGGCATTGTAGACTGAGTGGCCCTGACGTCTGCCATATTGGTTAGGGGGCAACCAGTTTTCCTCATTAGCGAGGAACTGGAGCCGGTTAGTGATAATTTTTTCCAGGAGCTTTCCCAAGGTCTCCTCGAGGGTGATGGGGCGGTAGGACCGTGGTGAGAAGGGGTCTTTCTTGTTCGGCTTCCGAAGCATGACCACTTTTGCCGCCCGCCAGCACTCAGGGTGATGCCCCAGGCGCAGACAGTCATTGAAAAGGGTCAGAACCTCCGAAGGATAGTGCATGACCACCCATTTTAGTGGGTGGTAGCTAATCCCGGAGGGCCCTGGGGCCAACAAGTTGGAGGTGCTGGACAGGGCCGCCTCGAGTTCGGAGGCAAGAAGAGGCGGCGCTGGTGGAGGTGGTGGTGGCGCTGGTGGGAGGCCGGCATCTGGGATGGGGGGGGTTCTTTGAAGAAAGTGGTTCGGAATAGCTCACCTTTCCCTTCCTCGGATTGGGTGAAGGTGCTGTCCCCTCGGCAGAGGGAAGGGACTTGGGTGGGGCGGACCCCCAATCCACGCTTGGCCCAAGACCAAATGTTTGTAGGGTTGGCCTCCTTGGCCTGGTCGGAGTAGTAGGAGCGCTTGGCTGCACGGACACCTCTTTTGAAGGCTTGGTGAGCACTGGAGCGAGTGAGGGCGGAGGGTGCATTGCCGATGGCTTTGAGGAGTTGGGTGCAGTGGGGGGTCCACCACACGACTTCGGTTTTCTTCGGCTTTGCTATCGAGGTGAATGGGACAAGGGCGTTTTCCATAGCTTTCACTATGGTGGCCACTTTGAAGTCCAAGGAGGCAGTGTCGTTGGCCGAGAGTTGAAAGGCCTGGTTGAGGGCAGGGTAGGCGATTGCTGACCATTCCATGAAGTCGTCCGCTGTGAGGCGTCGGGTCTGTGGGATGGGTGGGGGGGCGGTGATGGGGATAGCCCATGTTAGTCAGGCGTGGTCAGAGAGGGCGGTTTGAGTCGACTCGAAGGTGTCCAGGATTGAGTTGGCGTCCAGTGATGGTGGAGCCCAGACCGTGTCTATGGGGCAACGTCTGACTCTGTCATGGGGGTGAGAGTCAGAGTCAGGGTCAAAGGTGGGTTCGTGACCATTGGCGCAGAGAAAGTCATCTAGGGGTTGGGCCCTAAGTGTTTCTGTGCAGTTGGCATGGAGGTTGGACCACAAGTGGTGACAATGGTTGAAGTCACCACACACTGTGAGGGTAGCGGCCAGCACCAGGGGGAGATTGAAAAGAAATGACTCACCTGGATACTGAGGGGGGGCGCCATCCCTGTCTGCTGGGGTCATACCGTAGTAATTGCATATGCAGACAGTTTGGTGGGAGTGGACCTCCACCATCAGTACATCGGTCCCGCTGGTGGCAGTGCAGAGGACAGACCATGAAGAGGAAGGGAGAGAGCGTGATACATAAGTGATGACACGTGGGCATGTGTCAGGTGGGAGGATGGGTACATAGCCAGGGATTGACAGAACGTTGAAAACCACCGAGCCAGTCGGATCTGTAAGGGAGGGTTGAAGACCAATTTGGTACCAGGGTGGTTCCTGAATCAGTAAGAGGTGTGGGGGTGTGGGGTCGTCAGAGAGGGCTGGGAGTAAGGAGTGGATTGCTGCTAAGGACCGGGCAGCATTCCACTGAAGCACATGGAGTTGTGCACTCATAGTTCCATCTCAAGTTCTTGGATCTGGGCTTCATGCAGGCCATCGAGTATGCCACGGAAGCGGCATTTGCGAGGGCATGCTGGGTTGGTGGCAGGGTGGTCGCCATTGCAGTTACGGCAATGGCATGGGTGGGGGCAGGTTTCGGCCTCAACTGCCTTGGAGGCGCAGTCAGTGCAGGATTTCCTGTGGTTCCTGGTGAGGTGCTGGCCTGCGCAGTTGGCGCAGACAGTGGGGGCACGGCAACCTGCCGTTCTGTGGCCAAGCGCCTGGCAGCGCTTGCACTGGGTGAGGCCCTGATGGACTGGCAGGACAGAGAGTTGGAGAGTGGTGCCAAAAAGCCAGACGCGTGCGCACTTAAGGAGGTGCGTGTGGATGGACCCATCAACATCAACAAAGGTGAAGGAGACCGGGCATGTGTCCAGGCCGGAGAGGCATTCTCCATCTGCAATTGTGAAGTGGGGCTCCACTACGAATTCCAGATTCTTGAGGATGGGGTTCTGCATGAGTTTGGCTTTGAGAGTCTTGGCAGAGAAGGGGAGGGCAGTGGGGCCGAAGACATCCCTCGTGGGCACCCTTGAGATGTGGAGGGAGGCCTGCAGGTGGACTCGGGAGGCAGAGAGGTGGAGGTGTGTTGGGAGGGTTGTACCCGCTGTGCACCACTTGTCCCTCATGAAGCAGGCAAAAGCCTCGGCATGTCAGTCAATGATCGATTCTGTTGAGGGAGATGCGGATGATGGGTGCTGGGCAAAAATGGTCACAATGTGTCCCTTCACATTGAACATGCAGGACAGCACCGTGACCTGGTCAGTGGTGGGGAGGTTGCAGAAAAACTCACATGCGGTCTGGGTAAGGGAAGCCCCAGATTTACGTGCAGTTGCCACGAGGAGGAGGTCACCAGTGTTAAGGACGAGGGTGGGGTCCTTAGTGTACATTTTGGGGGGTGGTGGCAGCTGGCATGGGCCTTTCTTCTTCTTCTTGTCAGCTGCCAGAGTTTGGGGGGCCCCCCCTGAGGGTTGCTGTGTGGCTGGTTGGGCTGCAGCTTGGGCATAGGTGGTGGGGGCCTGGGCTTGGGGTGCTGGGGCCGGGGGGGTTGTCTGAGTCATTCCAGGGGTTGGCACCTGGGCACGTGGGGCCTGTTGGGGCCTTGGGGCTGGGTGGTTCGCCAAGGATGAGACCTGGTGGGTGAGGTTCCTGATGTTGGAGGTGAGTTTGGTGACAGCATCGGCCATTGCCTTCATCTCATGCGAAGGGGGGGGGGTTGCCAGGGCCGGCCATGGGGCGGCGTGGGCGAAGGGGTAGGGTAGAGCCTTACAGTTGTGATCCTCCATGAAGCAGTGGTATGCCATGCCTGCATTGAGCATGGCGACGTGGTTGGTGGGGTGAGCATCCCTCTCCTGCTGGAGGTCTGACAAGATGGTGTGGGCGAGACCTGTGATCTTACCCAGAAATCTGGAGGCCTGAATCTCCACAGATTGGGGGGTGGACGCATCGGCTTGGTTGAGGTCAGCCATGGCACTGTGGAAGGCGAGTACAGCCTTGGCGAGGATCATCTGGGTTGCACTGGGGTGACTGGGGCGAGCTTGTGGGGCCAAGGGGGTGAGGACGTCCACTGACCGTTTACTGATCTGGGACTCTGGGGTGTGGGGGTTGTCTTCCTCCATAGCAGCGATTTCGGCATCATAGTCATGCAGGCTGATGTCCCCCATGACGAGTGGTGAGGATGAACGGGATGAGATGGACAGGGGTTGGTAGAGCTCAAATGCTGTTCCAAGAGGTGTGGCAGGCTGCAGGTGGGTGGGGGATGGTGGTGTGGATGCCGGGCGTGGTCCGGATAGGGGTGCCATTGGCGACAATGACACGGCCCATTGGGCAGCAGATGAGGCCGAGGAGCGGTGTTGGGTTATCTTGGGTGGAGGCGGGGGGTGACCATAGCCACTAGACGACATTACTGGGAGTTTTAGCTGCGCACTGTAAAGTTGATGGTGGTGGTTAGAGGTCAAGAGGGATGTGGGTTAGTGGGTTTGATCATGGTGGTGGGCATAATTTGAATGCTGGTGGTCCACCAGTTGTTGTAACTGATGGTGTGTCGGGGTGGGTGAAAATGGAGTGCCTCTGTCTTCGCAGCTTCGATGTTGAGACCAAGTCGGAGGAAGTGGCCATCGAGTTGTTGGTACATGCTGGCCAGGGTGTCGCAGTTGGATGCGATGTTGGGGCTGACGCAAACGATAAGGTGGTCATCCACATATGCAAGTAAGGTGCATCCGGGCTGTTGGAAGCGCCGTATTGCTAGTCCTGCAAAGATGGTTGATAGGATGGGGGAGACTGGGGAACCCTGTGGGGTGCCGAGGTCAGGTTTGGGGGCGGTGGGTAGAGTTGTTCTGTCAAACGAGATGGATACACTACAGCCCGTCATGAACAAGAGGCACCAGTCTGCCATGTTGGGTGGACAGCCCATCGACATGAGTTGCTGGTGGAGGAGCACTGGGTGGACCGAGTCGAAGAATCCTTGTATGTCCACTGCAAGGATGGAACATACAAGACCCTTTGAGTGGGCGCACTCAGTGATCTGTAAGAGGTGTTGCGAGGCATCATAGACTGAGTGGCCCTGTCACCCACCATACTGGTTAGGGGGCAGCCAGTCCTCCTCATTAGCGAGGAACTGGAGCCGGTTAGTGATAATCTTTTCCAGGAGCTTTCCCAAAGTCTCCTCGAGGGTAATTGGGTGGTAAGACCGCGGTGAGAATGGGTCCTTCTTGTTCGGCTTCCTGAGCATGACCACTTTTGCCACCCGCCAGCACTCAGGGTGGTGCCCCAGGCATAGGCAGTCGTTGAAAAGGGCCAGAACCTCAACAGGATAGTGCATAATCACCCATTTTAAGGGGCAATAGCTAATCCCAGAGGGCCCTGGGGCCAACAGGTTGGATGTGCCGGCCAGTGCTGTCTTGAGCTCGGAAGCAAGAAGAGGTGGCACTGGGGGGGGTGGTGGGGGTGTGGGTGGGAGGCCCGCATCAGGCATGGGGGGGGGGGGTTCTTTGAAGAAAGTGGTGCAAAATAACTCACCTTTCTCATCTTCGGACTGGGTGAATGATCTGTCCCCTCGGCAGAGGGAAGGGACTTGGGTGGGGCGGACCCCCAAGCCACGTTTGGCCCAGGACCAAATGTTCATTGGGTTGGCCTCCTTGGCCTGGTTTGAGTAGTAGGTTCGCTTGGCTGCACGTACACCTCTTTTGAAGGCTTGGTGAGCACTAGAGCGGGCGAGGGTGGAGGGTGCATTGCCGATGGCTTTGAGAAGTGAGGCACAGTGGGGGGTCCACCATGCGACTTCGGTTTTCTTCAGCTTTGCTATTGAGGTGAAGGGGGTGAGAGCATCCTCCATGGCTTTCACCATGGCGGCCGCTTTGAGGTCCAGGGAGGCGGTGTCTTGAACCTGAGCTTGAAAGGCCTGGTCGAGGGCAGGATAGGCGATTTTGGACCACTCCATGAAGTCGTCCGCAGTAAGGCGTCGGGTTCTCGGGATGGCGGGAGGGGCAGTGGTCAGGATGGCCCACTTGAGGTGGGCGTGGTCGGAGAGGGTGGTTTGCGTCGACTCGAAGGTGTCCATAATCAAGTTGGCGTCTAGGGAGGGTGGTGACCAGACCATGTCTATGGGGCAGCGTCTGACTCCATCGCAAGGACGAGAGTCAGAGTCAGGGTCATGCGTGGGTTCAAGGCCATTAGTGCAGAAGAAATTGTCCAGGGGTTGTGCCCTAAGTGTTTCCGTGCGATTGGCATGGAGATTGGACCATGAATGGTGGTGACGGTTGAAGTCACCACACACCATGAGGGTTGTGGCCAGTGCCAAGGGGAGGTTAAATAAGAATGACTCACCTGGGTACTGCGGGGGGGTGCCGTCCCTGTCTGCTGGGGTCATACCATAGTAGTTGCATATGCGGACAGTTTGGTGGGAGCGGACCTCCACCGTCAGTACGTCAGTCCCACTGGTGGTGGTGCCGAGAACAGACCATGAAGAGGAGGGAAGGGAGCAAGCGACATAGGTCACGACGTGTGGTCATGTGTCGGGTGGGAGTACAGGTACGTAGCCGGGGATGGACGGGACATTAAATACTGCCATGCCAGTCAGGTCTGTGAGAGAGGGTTGGAGACCGATTTGATACCAGGGTGGCTCCTGGATTAGCAGTAGGTGCAGGGGGGCGGGGTCGTCAGAGAGGGTCGGGAGTAGGGAGTGGATAGCCGCCAGAGACTGCATGGTGTTCCACTGTAGCACACGAAGTTGTGCACTCATAACTCCATCTCGAGTTCCTGGATTTGGGCCTCATGCAGGCTGTCAAGAATACCGTGGAAGCGGTGTTTGCGAGGGCATGCAGGGTCGGTGGCGGGGTGGTCACCATTGCAGTTATGGCAGTGGTGGGGGTGGGGGCAGGTGTCATCGGCAATGGCTTCTGAGGCACAATTGGTGCATGACTTCCAATGGTTGTGGGTTAGGTGCTGTCCGGCACATTCGGTGCATACAGCGGGGGCACGGCATCCTGCTGTCCCATGACCAAGCGCTTGGCAGTGCTCGCACTGGGACAGGCCCTGGCAGACGGGCAGGATGGAGAGTCGGAGGGTGGTACTGAACAGCCAGACACGCAGGCGCTTAAGGAGGTGTGCATGTATGGACTCATCAACATCGACGAAGGTAAAGGAGACCAGACATGTGTCCAGTCCAGAGAGATGCTCTCCATCTGCAATCGCATAGTGGGGTTCCACAACGAATTCCAGATTCTTGAGGATAGGGTTCTGCACTAATTCAGCCTTGAGGGTCGTGGCAGAGAAGGGGTGGGTGGTGGGGCCGAAAACGTCCCTTGTGGGCACCCTTGAGATGCAGAGGGAAGCCTGCAGTCGGACTCAGGAGGCGGTGAGGGCGAGGTGACCCGGGAGGTGGGTGCCAGTGGTGCACCATTTGTCCCTCATGAAGCAGGCGAAGGCCTCGGTGTGTCAGTTGATGATCGACTCTGTAGAGGGGGACGCAGAGGATGGGTGCTGGGCAAACATGGTCACAATATGTCCCTTCGCGTTGAGTGTGCAGGACAGTACCATGACCTGGTCAGTGGTGGTGAGTGAGTGGAAGAACTCACGGGCGGTCTGGGTCAGAGATGCTCCAGATTTTCATGCAGTCGCCACAAGGTTGAGGTCACTGGCATTAAGAACCAGGGTGGGGTCCTTAGTGTACATCTTCGGGGGTGGGGGCAGTTGGCATGAACCCTTCTTCTTCTTTTTGTCAGCTGCCAGTGTTTGAGGGGCCCCCCCTGAGGGTTGCTGTGTGGCCAGTTGGGCTGTGGCTTGGGCATAGGTGGTGGGGGCCTGGGCTTGAGGTGCTGAGGCCGGGGGGGATGTCTGGGTCGCTCCAGGGGTTGGCGCCTGGGTGCATGGGGCCTGTTGGGGCCTTGGTGCTGGGTGGTTAGCCAAGGATGAGACCTGGCAGGCGAGGTTCCCGACGTCGGAGGTGAGTTTGGTGACAGCGTTAGCCATCGCTTTCATCTCACATGAGGGGGGGGGGTCGCTAGTGCCGGTCTTGGTGCAGCTTGGGCGAAGGGGTAGGGTAAGGCCTCACAATTGTGATCCTCCATGATGCAGTGGTATGCCATGCCTGCATTGAGCATGGCGACATGGTTGGCAGGGTGAGCATCCCTCTCCTGCTGGAGGTCCGACAGGACTGTGTGGGCGAGACCAGTGATCTTACCCAGAAACCCAGAGGCCTGAATCTCCACTGATTGGGGGGTGGATGCGTCGGCCTTGTTGAGGTCAGCAATGGCACTATGGAGGGCGAGGACAGCCTCTGTGAGGATCATCTGGGTTGCGCTGGGGCGACCGGGGCAAGCTCTTGGGGCCAGGGGGGTGAGGATGTCCGCTGATTGTTTGCCGGTCTGGGACTCTGGGGTGTGGGGGCTGTCTTCTTCCATGGCAGCGATTTCAGCATTGTAGTTGTGCTGGCTGATGTCCCCCACGATGGGCGGGGAGGACAGGTGGGAGGAGACAGAGAGGGGTTGGTACAGCTCGAATGCCATTCCCAGAGGGGTGGCCGTCGGCTGGTGGGTAGGGGATGGCAGTGTGGATGCCGGGCGTGGTCCAGATAGGGGTGCCATTGGCGACGATGATGCAACCCGTTGGGCCACGGATGAAGCCGAGGAGCGGTGTTGAGAGAGCTTGGGTGGAGGTGGGGGGCAACTGTAACCCGACCTCGGCACCCCACAGGGTTCCCTGGTCTCCCCCGTCCTATCGACCATCTTTGCAGGACCAGCAATACGGCGCTTCCAACAGCCCGGATGCACCTTACTTGCATATGTGGACGACCACCTTATTGTTTGTGTCGGCCCCGACATCGCATCTAACTGCAACACCCTGGCCAGCGTGTACCAACAACTCGATGGCCACTTCCTCCGACTTGGTCTCAACATCGAAGCCACGAAGACAGAGGCACTCCATTTTCACCCACCCTGGCACACCATCGGTTACGACAACTGGTGGACCACCAGCATTCAAATTATGCCCACCACCATGATCAAACCCACTAACCCCCTACAATGGCTAGGGATTTGGTGGGATCCCGGTCTCTCCTTCAAGGCACATGTTGAGCATATGCACTCCAAAGGCCTCTCCACCCTCGCTGCCCTTCATGTACTTGGCAACACCGAGCACGGCATCTTGGCACTCCTCCTGTGCCAACTCTACTCAGCCTGCATCCGCACCGTGCTTGCATGGGGTGCGCCCATCTGGTACCATGGCCGCTCACAAAAAACCTTGGTAAACCAGCTACAAGCAGTCCAAAACACCGCTTGCCGCTGGATACTTGGTGTCTTTTTTTTGTTTGTTTGTTTTATTATTCCTTCAGAATTATCTAATACATGTGCCCCCCCAAAGGGGGGGCCAAGACTAAACAACTATGGAGGCGCCCGTCACTGCACATCATACAGAACTGGGCAGGGTGCGTGCCCCCGGGGGGGCCAAGTGGGAAAATACGCCCTATTAAGGGAAGAGGGGAGGGGAAGGAGGAAAGGGAGGGATACATATCACGACCATTGCCCATAACTAGTAAAGGGAAGGAACTGAGGGACGCTTAGAAATAGAGAAAGGGGAGGCTGCAGAACACCATGCAGGAAATCGATGAAGAAGCTGAAAGGCAGTCACATATCAGAGGGAAAGGGAGGAGCATTACCTGCGAGCTCCAATAGAGCCAGGTCCGCGTCCTGTGTCCTGTGTCCAAGGTATCGACGCACGTAGTCCCTGAGAACGTTGAGGTTGAAGTCCGCACCAGAGGTGGGCAGACCGTCCAGATCCATGGCGGCGAAAGCCAGCCAGATGGACCCCACGGTATGGTCTGAAATGTGGTTAAGGTGTCCTGTTGTGCACAACCAGTGCCAAAGGACAGGGAGGGGGGCTTTGTCTGCCCATTCACTATGGTGTGCCGGGGGGGGGGGGGCGATTGGCTGGCCAGACTCATGGGATCCACGCCTGGAAAGCATTGCAGCTGCCTAGAATGTGGGCGGTCGACTGAACAGGCCAGGGGGGGTGGTTATGCCACCTGCAATAGGGAATCAGACCATGTATGTGCCGGTAGGTTGAGTCGAAGCTCAACCAGTAGCCCCCATAGGGACCGGTGTGACAGAGGACCTGTGCCACTGCAGACAGCTCTCGGTGGGGGTGGTCCGCGAAAAGCATAAGGAGCTTGCGTGGAGTGCGGGTAGGGGGTCCTGACACAGCAAGGTATTTGTTGGCAGTCGAAGTGAGTGGGCGGGCCAGTTGGTGGGCCCAGCGCACACAGGTGACGAGAGTGGACTGTTCCTTGAGTGCGGAGATGGAGGGGGTGAGAGTGAACGGTGGCAAATCTGTGGCTGTCTTCGCCTCGGCGTCTGCCCATTCATTGCCAGGGATGTCAGAGTGACCTGGGCACCACGTGAAGTGGATGGTGAGGCTGGGGAAGGAGTCAAGTAGCATTTGCACGCCCGCCTTCCAGGTAGGGAGGAGTTGGGCCTCCGAAGCAAATGGCCAAGTCCAGGAGAGGTTGATAGCAGTGAGGGAGTTGGACATGAAGTGAATGTCCGATACTTCCATCAGGTGAGCACAGAGGTGGGTAGCCACCCAACTGGGGGCGCCAGCGAGGGAAAAAATTTCCACGTCGGTGGCAGTGGTGACTTTGGGGGAGGCGAGACAGCGGAACCCAAGCTTATGAGTGCCACGCATGGTGCAGATGGCAGACCCCGAGTCAGTGCCAATGCATGAACCATCAGTGAAGACTTGGAGTGTGGTGGGGGAGCACCGTTCCCGAGCTCGAACGACAAATGCACATCGGACCTCGGAGGGAACAGGGATGGGGGGGACTTCGAATTTGATCTGGCCTTGCCCGAAAGCGAGGGGATCCGTCCACGGGGGGTGCGTATACGTGGGGACTTGCTGGACATGGGGGACATGGACCTGCAAAGAATGGGAGAAGGGAAGGTTAGCACTGTCACAAAAGCAACGGCGGCCTACAGAGTGAGGGGTGCACCATAGGTGCAGGGCATGGCCAGTCTTTAAATACTCGAAGTAAGCAAAGAAAGGAGGAGTAGAGCAAAGGAGATTTGTGGAGAGGGGGGATGCACCTTTGTAGACGCCTAAAATCCATCAGCATGCAGTGTTTTGGACTGCCTGCAGGCAGTTGACCAAGGTTTTCTGGGAGTGGCCATGGTACCAGACCGGTGCGCCCCATGCGAGCATGGTGCGCACACAGGCTGAGTATAATTGTTGCAGGAGGAGGGCCGAGATGCCGCATTCAGTGTTGCCCAGAATGTGGAGGGCAGCAAGAGTGGAGAGGCCTTTGGAGTGCATGCGCTCAACATGGGCTTTGAAGGAGAGACCTGGGTCCCACCAAATCCAGAGCCAGCGCAGGGGGTTAGTGGGTTTGATAGTGGTGGTGGGTGTAATTTGAATGCTGGCTGTACACCAGTTGTCGTAACCAACCGTTCACTGGGGTGGGTGGAAGTGGAGGGCCTCCATCTTCACGGCTTCAATGTTGAGGCCAAGCCGGAGGAAGTGGCCATCGAGTTGTCGGTATGCGGCTGCCAGTGTGTCACAGTTGGATGCGATGTTGGGGCCAACACAAATGATGAGGTGGTCATCCACATACGTGAGGAGGTTGCAGCCCGGCTGTTGGAAGCGCCAGATGGCAAGGCCCGCAAAGATGGTTGATAGGATGGGGGAGACCAGGGAGCCCTGGGGGGTGCCGAGGTCGGGTTTCGGTGTGGTGGGTAGTGTCATCCTGTCGAAAGAAATAGAGATGCTACGACCCATCATGAATGATAGGCACCAGTCTGCCATATTGAGCAGACAGCCCATCACCATGAGCTGCTGGTGGAGGAGAGTTGGGTGTACCGAGTTGAAGAATCCTTGTATGTCCACCACAAGGATGGAACACACAAGGCCTTTCGAGTGGGCACGCTCAACAATCTGTAAAAGGTGTTGGGAGGCATCATAGACTGAGTGGCCTTGACGCCCTCCGTATTGGTTAGGGGGCAGCCAGTCCTCCTCATTAGCAAGGAACTGGAGCCAGTTAGCAATAATATTTTCGAGGAGCTTTCCCAAGGTCTCCTCAAGGGTAATTGGGTGGTAGGACTGTGGTGAGAATGGGTCTTTCTTATTCAGCTTCCTGAGCATGACCACTTTTTCCGACTGCCAGCACTTGGGGTGATGCCCTAAGCAGAGGCAGTTGTTGAAAAGGGCCAGAACCTCGGCAGGATAATGCAAAATCACCCATTTGAGTGGATGGTAGCTAATCCCAGAGGGCCCTGGAGCCAATAAGTTGGATGTTCTGGCCAGCACCATCTCGAGCTCGAAGGCAAGAAGAGGCAGCACAGGTGGGGGAGGTGTAGGTGTGGGGGGGAGGCCTGCGTCTGGCGTGTGGCAGGGTTCTTTGAAGAACATGGTGCGAAATAGCTCACCTTTCTCTTCTTCCGATTGGGTGAAGGTGCCATCCTCCCGACATAGGGAGGGGACTTGGGTGGGGTGGACCCCTAGACCGTGTTTGGCCCAGGACCAGATGTTTGTTGGGTTGGCCTCCTTGGCTTGGTTGGAGTAGTATGTGTGCTTGGCCGCACGGATGCCTCATTTGAAGGCTTGGCAGGCACTAGAGCGCTGGAGTGTGGTGGGTGTGGTGCCGATGTTTTTGAGGAGTTCGGCGCAGTGGGGGGTCCACCATGCCACCTCGGTCTTCTTCGGTTTCGCAATGGAGGTGAAGGGGGCCAGGGCGTCCTCCATGGCTTTCACCACAGCGGCTGCTTTGCTGTCCAAGGAGGTGGTATCTTCAGCTCGTATGCTGAACATGTGGTCAAGGGCAGGGTATGCGATTTCTGACCATTCCATGAAGTCGTCGGTGGTGAGGCGTTGGGTTTGTGGGATGGGCGGTGGGGCGGAGGTCAGAATCACCCACTTGAGGCAGGCGTGGTCTGAGAGGGCAGTTTGTGTCGACTCGAAAGTGTCCAGGATTGAGTTGGCATCTATTGAGGGTGGTGTTCAGACCATGTCTATAGGGCAATGTCCGATTCCGTCACGGGGACAAGAGTCGGAGTCAGGGTTGTGAGAGGGTTCAAGGCTGTTCGCGTGGAAGAAATCATCCAGGGGTTGGGCCCTGAGGGTTTCCGTGCAGTTGGCATGTAAGTTGGACCACGAGTGGTGGCGACGGTTGAAGTCACCACACACTGTGAGGGTAGCGGCCAGCACCAGGGCAAGATTAAATAGAAATGACTCACCTGGGTACTGAGGGGGGGGCGCCATCCCTGTCTGCTGTGGTCATGCCATAGTAATTGCATATGTGGACAGTTTGGTGGGAGCGGACCTCCACCATCAGTACATCGGTGCCATGTGTGGTGGTGCCGAGTACAGACCAGGAGGATGATGGTAGGGAGCACGATACATAGGTGACGACTCATGGGCGTGTGCCGGGCGGGAGGACAGATATGTAGCCGGGAATGGTCGGGACATTGAGGATTGCCATTCCATTTGGATCAGTAAGGGAGGGTTGTGTGCTGATTTGATACCAGGGGGGTTCCTGGATAAGTAAAAGGTGTGGGGGGGTGGGGTCGTCTGAGAGGGCTGGGAGTAAGGATACTTGGCGTCTACAAAGGCGCCTCCCCCCTTTCCACCAATTTCTTATGCTCTACTCCTCCCTTCTTTGCTTACTTTGAGTATTTAAAGACCGGCCATGCCCTTCACCTTTGGCGAACCCCCCACTCTGTAGGACGCTGCCATTTTCGCGACAGTGCTAACCTCCCTTTCTCCCATTCTTTGCAGGTCCGTGTCCCTTGTGTCCAGCAAGTCCCTGCATATACGCACCTCCCATGGACGGATCCCCTTGCCTTTGGATGCGGTCAGATCAAATTCGAAGTCCCCCCCATCCCTGTTCCCTCCAAGGTCCGACGCACCTTCGTCGTTCGAGCTCGGGAACGGTGCTCCCCCTCCACCCTCCAGGTCTTCACCGATGGCTCACGCATTGGCACTGACTCAGGGTCCGCCATCTGCACCATGCGTGGCACTCATAAACTCGGGTACCATCGCCTCGCCTCCCCCAGAATCGCCACAGCCATGGATGCCAAGATCTTCTCACTTGCTGGCACCCCTGGGTGGGCGGCCACCCACCTTCGAGATCACCTGATGGAAGTCTCAGACATACACTTCATGTCCAACTCCCTCATGGCCATCAACCTATTCCGGACTTGGCCATCCACCTCAGGGGCCCAGCTCCTCCCTACCTGGAAAGCAGGTGTGCAAATGCTCCTTGACTCATTCCCCAGCCTCACAGTCCACTTTGCGTGGTGTCCTGGTCATTCCGACATTGCAGGCAACAAATGGGCAGACACCGAGGCAAAAGCAGTGACAGATTTGCCACCGTCCTCACTCACCTCCTCCATCTCCGCACTCAAGGAACAGTCCACTCTCATCGTGCATGTGTGCTGGTCTCACCAACTGGCCCACCCTCTTGCATTGACTGCTGACAAATACCTGGCTGTGACCGGACCCCCTACCCGCACCCCACGTAAGCTCCTCACCCTCTTCGTGGACCACCCTCGACTTGAGTTATCCACAGTAGCCCAAGTCCTCTGTCGTGCCAGTCCCCACGGGGGCTACTGGCTGAGCTTTGACTCAGTCTACTGATGTGTACATGGCTTGATCCCCTACTGCAGGTGGCACAACCACCCCCCTTGGCCCATCCAGTCCACCACCCACATCCTTGGCGGCTGCAATTCGTTCCAGGCATGGATACCATGAGTCCAGCCAGCTAATCGCCCCCCCCTGGCCCACCACATGGAGTGGGCAGACGAAACCCTCCTCCCTGTCCTTCGGCGCTGGCTGCGCACGACAGGACACCTTAACTGCATCTCAGACCGTACCATGGGGTCCATCAGGTTGGCATTTGCCACCATGGATCTGGACAGTCTGCCCACCTCCAGTGCAGACTTCGACCTCAACATCCTAAGGGATTATTTGTGTCGATACCTCGGACCCAGGACACAGGACACGCATCCTTCTTGACCTTGAACCACCATCATCAACATTGCAGCATGCAGCTCAGACTCCCTCAATGTCGTTTAGTGGCTCTAATCGCCCCCTATGTCCTGACCCACCCCTCCCCCACTCAATGGTGTCATCCGTGGCCCAAGTCGCAGCCTCGAAGCTGGCGGCCCCCCCTCCACTGCTACACCCGGCGTCCTCACTGCCGACCTCCCCCCGCTGTACCCCTGACCTCTCTCAAGGCCTGGCTCTCAGCCCACCAATCGTGCTTTCCTCCCCAGACCCTCTTCAAGGTGCCCCCTCCTCTCCGTATATACAGGGAGGTGATGGCGAAGATTCTACGATGGGCAGCCCCCACACCCCCCAGGTGCAGACTGGCAAGAGGTCTGCCGACGTCCTTACCCCCCTCGTGTGCCCCCAGCGCATATCGGAAACCCAATGGATCCTCCTGGAGTCCGGCAGGGAATTTGAGGCCCTTTTCATTCAGATGAACAATGGTACACCCGATGCCACCCCCCAACAAACATCGTTCGAGATGGCCCAGTACATCGGCAGGGTTCTGGCCCTGTCGCAATGCACTGTGTCTGCCCTCAACTGGGCAAGAGAAGGAGGAGCCAACCCCCAGAACGTCGAGCTTCACAACTTGACAATACAATACAACCTCAGCATCAAGGGACAGGACCTGTCCCTCCCAGCCCCCTTTGCCTGGTCTGGCACGGTACAACCTACTGCTCCCACCCGCCCCACCCCACCTGCTGATGATATTAAGGAGTTGAAAACAGTGATGCTTAGACTCACCTCCCAGGTCAGTGACATCTCCCACCAGGTGTCCTCCTTGGCCACTCGTCCCCCCCTGTGCCCCCAACAGGCTGTGAAGAACATGGCTCCTACCAACGTGGGAGGCACACCCACCACCAATGTGGCACCGGCCCCAGCAGCCAGAACCCCCCTATCCTATGCACAGGCCGCAGCACAACCCGCAGCCCCCACTAACCCCCCACAGATCACAACAGGCACCCAGACTGAAAAGAAGAAGAAGTCTAAATGTCAGCTGCCTCCTCCCCCCAGGATGTTTGCCAAGGACCCAACTCTGGTCCTTAGCCCCGGAATACACCACTGCTGCATGGAACACCACCTCTCGGGTCCAATACTCACCCAGAGGGCCCAAGAGTTCTTCGATGCCCTACCAACCACTGACTGGGTCACGGTATTGTCCTTGGCGTTTAATGTCAAAGGCAACATTGTCACCATCTTCGCCCACCGCCCCTTGACCCTCATGCTGACAACCAAAACAATCATCAATTGTCACAGCGTCGCGTTTGCACGCTATATGCGTGATAGGTGCCTACTTGCCAGAACCCTGGTCCCCACCGGGTTCACCCTCTCCCCATCCTGTGTCCAACAGCACTCTGCTCTGCGCATCTTGATGGTGCCCACTATGGACCTCTTTGGCTCGGAAGGTAAGATATTCACCCCAGCCCAACTTTTGTCGGAAGTGAAGCACAACCTGTCGCTTCACAACCTCGACTTCGTCATCCCACCACACTTCCCAACACCCGAGGACAACATCAAGAACCTCAAGCAATGCCCAGTGTCCTTCTCCTTCGCTGACCCCGACGGCCAAGTCCATGCACGCCTCCTCAAGCGGCCGTGCATCTGGCTATTCGGCACCACCCTCCGCCTCTCAGTCCCACCCATCCGCCCCAGCCTCACCCAATGTGAGTACTGCCAGGCACTCGGACATGGAACGAGGGGATGCAAAGCCCCTGTGGTATGCACTGAGTGTGCAGGCAACCACCGCACCATCAACCACCAAAAATCGTGCATGGACTGTGCCACTGAAGCCAACGAGTCCGACTACTGCCCCCACCCCCACCACTGCCGCAATTGTGGAGCCGACCACCCATCCACCTTCCCCTCTTGCCCAAAGAAATGCTGCTTCTGCAGCATCCTCACTGGGCAAGAACTGTTAAGATCAACAGATTGGGGAACCATCCGGGTTGCGGATGTGTCGTAGGCGAAGTCGTTGGTGGATATAACGAGGTGGGTGATGAAGATAGTGACGACGAGGTACTTGGAGAGTCGCATACGACGGGCGTACCGGTATTGGGTTGGGTTACGACGGAGAGCACACAGGACTCGAGGGTGAGCAAATGAGCTTGTAAGAACAAAGAGCATAAGCTTAAGGCTATATGCTCGACGAGGTACAGCTTATATAGACCTATGGAATATGGGAGAATGAGATGGAACGTGTTAGGGGTGAGGAGTTAGTAGAACATGGAGGAAGTGCGTAGAAGGGATGACTGAGCATGGTACATGATCAGTAAGCGCGACGGGGTCATGGAACGTACTAGAGGCATATGGGGTTAGGAGTCGGTGGAGAGTGCAAGGAAAAATGTAACAAGAACAGGACTTCCCCATCCTCCCCAAAGAAGAAGAACTGTAATGAGTGCACAACTACGTGTACTACAGTGGAATGCCACCTGCTCACTTGCGGTGATTCAGTCTCTGCTTCCATTTCTCTCCTCAGTCCCATCTCCTCCTCATCTGCTCTTGATTCAAGAACCCCCATGGTATCAAATCGGATTGCAGCCCTCTCTCACTGACCCAGCTGGCCTGCCTATCTATGGTGTACCCTCTATTCCTGGCTTTGTTGCTGTCTTACCTCCTGACATGCAACCCTGCATTGTAACATATGTCTCATGGAACCTTCCCCTTTCCTCCTGGTCTGTCATCAGCCCTGCTACTTGCGGCACAGATGTCCTGATGGTGGAGGTACATGCACAAATCACAGTCTGGCTATGCAACTACTATGGTATGAGCCCTCCAGACTGCGACGCCCCCTCCCCTCAGTACCCAGGTGAGTCTTTTCTCTTCTCACTTCCCTCAGTGCTGGCCACCTCCCTCCTCGTGTGTGGTGACTTCAACTGTTGCCACCACTCCTGGTCCAACCTAACCACGACTTGGCAGGAATCATTGGGGGCCCAACCCCTTGATGACTTCTTCCAGGAAAATGGTCTAGAACCCGCCCATGCACCAGACTTCGACTCACATCCAAAGGATGAACATCGATGGTGTACCATCGACATGGTGTGGGCCCCACCACATATTGCACCGGAGTCTATCCTCGACTCTTTTACTTTGGCGCAAACCCCACTCTCTGACCACGCCCAGCTAACCTGGGCTGTCACCACTAACCTTCCTCCCCCACTGCCCAGAACTCGCAGCCTTACAAATGACAACTATGGGGAGTGGATGGAGCTTGCCTTTCCGGCCCTGGTCGAGGCCTTTAAACTCCCGACTACAGATCCCACCCAGTTGGACGCCAAAGCAGCAGCCGTGGTAAATGCCATGGAGGCCACCCTGCAGCCCTTCACCACCTCTCAAGGCTGTCGAAGACCGAGGTTCCATGGTGGATGTCCTCCTGTGGGGACCTCCTCAAGGCCATTGATGCCGCCCCCACCAACCATCTGCGAGCAGCCACACACCAAGCTTTTAAGCGAGGGGTATGGGCCACAAAGCGCACCTACTACTCAGATCAGGCGTCGGAGGCCAACCCCTCTAACATCTGGTCCTGGGCCAAACGTGGCCTGGGAATGTGCCCCACCCAAGTCCCCTCACTGAAACGCATGGATGGCACCTTCACCCAGTCCAACGATGAAAAAGGTGAGCTCTTTTGTGCAACCTATTTTCAAGAGCCGCCCCCCCTACTGGACGCAGGCCTCGGGCCCCTCCCACCACCACCACCGGGTGCACCACCTCTCCTCATTTCGGAGTTGATGGATGCACTCGCTGACACCTCTAACTTGTCGGCCCTGGGGCCATCAGGCATAGGCTATCGCCCACTCAAATGGGTGACTGCCGCTTTTCCTGACGAAATTCTGGCACTTTTCAACGACTGCTTATGCATGGGGCACCACCCTGAGTGTTGGTGGGTGGCAAAAGTTGTCATGCTATGGAAGCCAAACAAGAAAGACCCGTTCTCTCCCTGCTCTTACTGCCCCATAACCCTCGAGGAAACGCTCGGCAAACTCCTCGAGAAGATGATTGCTAACCAGCTCCAGTTCCTTGCTAACACCGAGGACTGGCTACCACCCAACCAGTACGGGGGGCATCAAGGACACTCTGTCTACGACGCTGCCCAACACCTTCTACAGCTCGTGGAGGGTGCCCACTCGACAAACCAGGTCTGCTCTGTCCTTGCAGTAGACATTCAGGGTTTCTTCGATTTGGTGCACCCCCAACTCCTTCACCAACAGCTCCTGACGATGGGCTGTCTGCCTAACATGGTGGACTGGTGCCTCTTGTTCATGACAGGGTGTAAAGTCACCATCTCCTTTGATGGCATGATGACCCCACTGACCCTGAAACCTGACCTTGGCACCCCTCAGGGTTCCCCTGCCTCACCCATCCTGTCGACAATTTTTGCTGGACTCATCCTACACCGCTTCCAGTGGTGTGGGTGCAAACTCCTGGCATATGTCGACGACCACCTCATCATATGTTGATGACCACCTCATCATATGTTGACGACCACCTCATCATATGTCGATGACCACCTCATTGTATGCGTCGGCGCCTCCATCACCACCAACTGCAAAACCCTTGCAGACGCATACTGCCACCTGAACAGCCTCTTCAACCGGATCGGTCTCAACATCGAAGCTGCCAAAACTGAGGCCCTCCACTTCCACCCACCCCATCAGAAGCTCAGCTACCATTGCTGGGACATGATGGGGATTCAAATCGATGCCCACACCCTCATCTGGCCCTCAATCCCCCTGTGCTGGCTTGGGATATGGTGGGATCTGGCCCTCACCTTCAAGCCCCACATGGAGCGCATGCACTCCAAAGGGCTCTCCACACTCGCTGCCCTCTGCATCCTCGGCAACACTGAATGCAGCATCTCGGCAATCCACCTCTGCCAACTGTACTCGGTGTGCGTATGCACCGTGCTCTCATGGGGAGCACCTGTCTGGTTTCACAGTTGGTCCCAAAAAACTTTAGTTAACCGCCTGCAGGCAGTCCAAAATACTGCATGTCAGTGGATACTTGGCGTCTACAAAGGCGCCTCCCCCCTCTCCACAAATTTTCTTTGCTCCCTCCCCCCCTTTTTCACATATTTTGAATATTTAAAAACTAACCACGCCCTCCGCCTCTGGCGGACCCCACACTCTATAGGCCACCACCGTTACTTGCCGCATGCTAACATCCCTTTTTCACTTTCTCTGCAGGCCTGTGTCCCTCATGTCCAACAGGTCCCAGCATACACGCACCCCCCTTGGGTCGACCCACTTGCCTTTGGGCAAGACTGGATCAGCTTTTCCATCCCCCCAGTGCCAGTTCCCTCCGAGGTCCGGACGGACTTTGTCCATCAAGCTTGGGAACTCTGCATGCCACACTCGGTCCAAGTCTTCACCGATGGCTCATGCCTAGGCCAGAAGGCTGGATCCGCTATCATCGCCATGAGCGGGCCCTACCGGCTCTGCTCCCACCGGCTGACCTCCCCCCAGTGCACCACCGCCACTGATGCCAAACAGTTCTCACTCGGCATAGCACCTGGCTGGGCAGCATGCCACCTTCATGAGGAGCTCACACACGTTTCGGACATCATCTTTATGTCTGACTCACTCATGGCCCTCAACCTCTACAGGAAATGGCCATCCGCTTCGGGAGCCAATCTCCTTCCCCTCTGGAAGTCGGGCATCCAGACCCTTCTGGACTCTTTCCCACAGCTCCACATACACTTCGCATGGTCCCCTGGCCATGAGGACATTGTGGGCAACGAATGGGCTGATTCGGAAGCCAAGGCAGCTACTTGCCTCCCACACTCCAATCTCCCCCCCTCCATCTCCACACTGAAGGAACAGGCAACCCTCACCGCCCATGAACGTTGGTCCCTCCAGCTCGCCTGCCCCCTCGCCTCCACTGCCGACAAATATCTTGCAGTCACGGGCCCCCCCACTTGGATGCCCAGAAAACTTCTAACTCTTCTGGTCGACCACCCCCACCGCAAGCTCTCAGCAGTAGCTCAGGTCCTTTGCCATGCCAGTCCCTACAGGGGTTACTGGTTGAGCTTTGACTCAGCCTACCACCACATGCATGGACTGATCTCCTACTGCAGATGGCACAACCACCCCCCCTGGCCGACGCAATCCACATCGCATATCCTGGGTGGCTGTGAGTCGTTCGCGGCCTGGATCCCGCATGTTTGGCCTAAAAGCCGACCCCCCCCTGTCCACCACTCTGAATGGGTGGACGAAAACCTTATCCTCATCCTGCGGCGCTGGCTGTGTCTGACAGGACACCTCAACCACATCTCAGACCGTACTGTGGGGGCCATTCATTTGGCATTTGCTGCCATGGCTCTGGATGGCCTCCCCACCACCGATGGATTGAACATGAACACCCTACAGGCATACGTGTGGCGATACCTCGGACCTCGGACACAGGACACAGACCTGGCTCTTTTGGAGCTCTCAGGTAATGCTCCCCCCTTTCCCTCTGATCTGTGAGAGACTTTCGAATTCCCCCTCAGTTTCTCATCTGGCACTCGCACCTCCCCATTCACCTTTCTTATTCCACTCTACCATTTTCCTCTCTTTTATTAGTTAGGGCATGGCATGGACACATGTAAACCTCCCTTTTCTCTCATCCCTCTCTTCCTTAATAGGGCGCATTTTTCACTAGCCCCCCTTGGGGGGACGCACCCCACCCAGTTTCATGCGATGTGCGATGACAGGCGCCTCCATAGTTGTTTAGTCATGGCCCCCCCTTCGGGGGGGCAGATGTATTAGATAATTCTGCAGGAATAAAATAAAATAAAAAAGGGGGGGGCTAGTGGAAAATGCGCCCTATTAAGGAAATGAGGGAAGAGAGGAAAGGGAGGTTTACATGTGTCCACACCATGCCCTAACTAATAAAAGAAAGGAAAAACTTTGGGGTGGAATAAGAAAAGTGAATGGGGAGGCGCAAGTGCCAGATGGTAAACCAGGGAGGAATTCGAAAGTTGCTCACAAATCAGAGGGAAATGGGGGAGCGTTACCTGAGAGCTCCAAGATGGCCAGGTCTGTGTCCTGTGTCCAGGGTCCAAGGTAGCAATGCATGTAGTCCTGTAGGGTACCCATGTTGAGTCCGTCAGTGGTGGGGAGGCCATCCAGAGCCATGGCAGCGAATGCCAAATGAATGGCCCCTGCAGTACAGTCTGAGATGCAGTTAAGGTGTCCCGTCAGACGCAGCCAGCATCACAGGACAAGGGTAAGGTCTTCATCCACCCATTCGGAATGGTGGACAGGGGGGGGTCGCTGTTTAGGCCAGATGCGCGGAATCCAGGCCACGAACGACTCACAGCCACCCAGGATGTGCAACGTGGATTGCATCGGCCATGGTGGATGGTTGTGCCACCTGCAGTACGAGATCAGGCCGTGTGTGTGGCAGTAGGCTGAGTCGAAACTCGGCCAGTAACCCCTGTAGGGACCGGCACGACAGAGGACCTGAGTGACCGCAGAGAGCTCATGGCGGGGGTGGTCAACCAGGAGAGTGAGGAGTTTCCTGGGCATCTGTGTGGGGGGGCCCATGACCGCCAAGTACTTGTCGGCGGTAGAGGTGAGGGGGTGGGCAAGCTGGAGGGACCATCACTCATGGGCGGTGAGGGTTGCCTGTTCCTTCAGTGTGGAGATAGATGGGGGGAGATTGGAGGGTGGGAGGCGAGTAGCTGCCTTGGCTTCCAAGTCAGCCCATTTGTTGCCTGCGATGTCCTCGTGACCGGGGGACCACGTGAAGTGCACATGTAGCTGTGGGAAGGAGTCCAGTAAGGTCTGGACGCCCAACTTCCAGAGGGGGAGGAGGTTGGCCCCCAAGGTGGAGGGCCAGCACTTGAAGAGGTTGAGTGCTGTGAGCAAGTCTGACATGAAGACAATGTCAGAAACCCACTCGAGCTCCTCACGGAGGTGGCGCATGGCCCAACCGGGGGCAATGCCGAGGGAGAACTGTTCAGCACCAGTGGCGGTGGCGCATAGGGGGGAGGTCAGCCGGTGGGAGCAGAGCCGTTCCAGCCCGCTCATAGCAACAATGGCAGATCTGGCTTTCTGGCTGAGGCGGGAGCCATCAGTGAAAACCTGGACGGTGTGGGGCGTGCACAGTTCCTGAGCTCGATGGACAAAGTCCATCTGGACCTCGGAGGGAACCGGCACTGGAGGGATGGAGAAGCTGATCTGACCTTGCCCAAAGGCAAGGGGGTCAGCCCAGGGGGGGTGTGTGTACACTGGGACCTGTTGGACATGAGGGACATGGGCCTGCAGAGAAAGGGAAAAAGGGAGGTTAGCTCGTGGCAAGTAATGGCGGCGGCCAATGGAGTGGGGGGTGCGCCAGAGGCACAGGGCATGGTTAGTCTTTAAATATTTGAAATACGCAAAGAAAGGGGGAAGGGAGCATAAGAAATTAGTAGAAAGTGGGGATGCGCCCTTATAGACGCCAAGAATCCACCAGCAGGCGGTGTTTTGAACAGCCTGTAGGCAATTCACTAGGGTTTTCTGGGACCGGCCGTGGTACCAGACGGGTGCGCCCCATGCAAGCACTGTGTGTTATTATATGACTTTTCTTTTCCTTTTCTTTACTATGTCACATGATCTTCATATCACGTGACATGTCTCATTCTAACCACATGATCTTCCTATCACCTGACTCCCTATTCTAGTAGTCAGTTGTTTGCTAGTCTTTGCGTGGTTTGCCCTTGCCCTATATAGCTGCAGATTCAGTGATGGTGTTCTCTATCTTTTACACCCATCACTGAACTGCAGGCAAGTCATGTATATCTATATTCTCTATACTTTCTAATATATCTTTTACATCCATCACTGAACTGCAGGTGTTGAGCTTATTATCTGCGCTCTACAGGTTATGAGCCTTGTGTATATCTAGCCAACATAATCGTTCTGCAATCGGATTTTGATCGGGTCATATCTTGGGATCTACTTGTCTGTTTTGACTTTGTTGTCACGTCTACACATTCAGTTTATTGGGATCTATCATCTGCCGAAATTTGGTGGAGATCGGACCAGCCATTAACAAGTTACGTCATTCTTGGTGTGTTTTCACCACTGTCTACTTTCTCCATCCTGGCGACCATTTGCATTTGCATTTCTGTCAACAACACCGACCTCGTCAGTCTCATCCTCGTCTTCTCCCACAACCCCAACCTCTTCAGACTCGTGTCCATCATCGCCTATTCCAACTACTCCATAGTCGTTGTTCGCGTTCAAGTTCCTGAAGGGTTTTAGTCATGTTGATTAAACTCCCTGATTTTGTGAAGCTTGGCTCCAACAACTGGAACTCCTGGGTGGAGAACATGACCGCTTTTTTCATGATGCATGACACCTCCAGGATCATTGATGGGACGCATGTTGCTCCCTCTCCCCCAGCTGCCCCAGCCGCCACAGCTGCCACTGCTACCTACAATGCCAAGCTCACCCTCTTCAACAAACTCAACCGGCAGATGGCAGGTGTTCTCATGTTAATGGTGGAGCAAGACCAGCGCATCTACTTTACAACCAAGACGGTTGCAAGTACCATGTGGAAGAATCTGAAGGATGCCCATCTCCAGCAGAAGCTGATGCACCACTTCAATGTTCTAGAGTGTCTCCTCAGCATGCATTTTGAGGACAGGAAGGAGTCTTATTCCCAGTTTGCTGTGTGTATCATGGTGGCTAAGCAGGAGATTATGGATTTGCATGACACTACCTTTACTCTGGACAAGTTTGACAGTGAGCTCATGTGTGCCATCCTGCTTCGAGGACTCTCGGAGAAGCGGGCCAATCTCAAGTCGTCTCTCCTTCAGATGACTGCGTTCAAGTGGAAGGACCTAGTTGCAGCACTCACATTGGAGGAAGCCTCTACCCACACCACATCCGCCGACATTGCCAACCATGCCACCACTTTGCCATCATCTGGCTCTGGCTCTGTGTCGAAGAAAAAGGGGGACAGGCCAAAGATCACTTGCTACTACTGTGGCAAAGAGGGACATGGAGATTGCTCTTGCCTTCTCAAGAAGGAGGATAGTGACCGTCGCAAGAAGCAGGTCTCTGGGGAGGCCAAAGCTGCTAGCACTGCTCATACTGAGCCTGCTTCTGCCCCCACTACTGCATCTACTGCTGTAGATGCCCAAGTCGTCCACTTTGCTGGCAATGCAAGTACCCATGACTTCTCCAACCCCCACACCCCTCTCATCTCAGACACATCTGCTGACTGGATAACAGACACAGGCGCCACTTGTCACATGACACCACATCGTCACTGGTTCTTCTCTTATTCGCCCCAGAGAACCCCAGTCAAACTTGCCAACAACAGTGTCATTTATTCAGCTGGTATTGGGAGTGTGCATTTTCAGAGTGTGGTTAATGGGAAGCTGGGTCATCTATTAGAATTCGAGCGTGTACTGCATGTGCTGGAGTTGTGCAACAATCTCCTCTCTGTTTTATTCCTTACCCAAATGAAAGACTATATTGTCACTATTCAGCAGGATAAGATGCTTTTTTGTCGCAGTGGATCTGTTCTCTTTACTGCAACAGTCACTTCATTGTACTCTGGCATTTTGGATGGATCTGTTGTCCCCAACACTGAGTTTGTGGGCCTATCCTCCACCTGTCCCTTCGATTACACTCTCTGGCACTGTCACTTTGCCCATCTCAATCATTCCAGTGTGAAGAAGTTGATTCAGGGTAAACTTGTCAATGGCATTCAGCTTGACTCTACCGCCACCCCTGATCCCATCTGTGAACCGTGTATTGCGGGTAAACAGACTTGTGCAGATGTTCCCAAGTCTGTTTTGTCTCGTCGCTCCAACCTCCTGGAACTCGTGCACACTGATGTGCATGGTCCCCTCCCTGTTCGCTCTTGTGAAGGTCACTATCAATACTGGATCACATTCATCTGTGATGCCAGCTGGTGGTGGTCACTCATTCCTCTGCAGAAGAAAAGCAACACTTTCGCTGCCTTCAAACAGTTTAAGGCATATGCTGAAAATCAGACAGGATGCAAGATTAAGGTGATTAGGGATGATAAGGGAGGGGAGTATATGTTGAAAGAGTGGGAGAATCTCTGCATCGACGAGGGTATTAAGCGGGAGCACACCTTGCGAGCTGAACCACATCAGAATGGAGTTGCTGAGCGTGCTAATCAGTCCATCAGTCAGTCGATCACCACCATGCTTTCAGAGGTGTGTCTACCCTCTCATTTCTGGATGGAAGCTGTCACTGCTTATGTGCATGTGAGGAATTGCTCCCCCACCTCTGTGGTCAAGGATGCTACCCCTTTTGAAGTGTGGCACAAGAAGCGACCTGACATGTCGCATTTTCGAGTTTTTGGCTGCACTGCCTATGTGCATATCAAGTCGGACCAGAGGAAGCAGCTGCAGTCACATACCATGAAGTGTGTATTCATTGGTTATCCTGCAGATTTTAAAGGCTGGAAGTTCTGGAATCCCGACACAAAGCGCACTATTGTGAGCAACTCTGTCATTTTTGATGAACGTTACCATCCTGGCACTTCCAAGTCGCCCATTGACCTATCAATCCCTGGGGATCCTGTGGAAGCTGGGGGGGATAAGTGTAATCAAGTGGAATTTGACCTCCCACAGTCTCCTCCTCCTCTGCCACCTTCGCCTCCTGCACCCCCTGCCCCTCCTTCAGCCCCTACTCCATCACCATCACTTCCTTCTCCTCCTAAGCCATCTCCTCCAGCCCCTCAGTTGCCCCTGCTGCCATCCTCGCCTCCAGCTCTGTTGACCCCTGATCCACTTGATAGCCTCAAGTGTGAGTGCTCTGTTTCTGTAGGGTCTCCTCCTCCCAGGAAGTACTGGATCATTGAGAACCAGCCTCCCCCTCCACCATTGCCAACACCTGCCCCTGTTCTGTTACACAACTCATTTAGAGACAGGGACATGGTTGGTAATCCGCTAAGGGGACTTCATGGTTATTGCATACCCCAACCACCTACTACTGTGGTGCCAGATTTTGACCAGTACAGAGAATCTTCTATTGATCCACTGGATGTGATGTCGGAAGAGGAAGACAAGGAGGAATTACTTGCCCAGGAAATGCCGTACGATCTCCATGAAGCACTTGATGTCTCTAGCTGTCTCTCCAGCGCATGCAAAGTTGCTCTTCGCACCTGTGAGGACTACCATTATCTGACTTGGGATCAAGCTTGCGAACATGTCTATCGCGCCACTAATCACTTTGAGGAAGCGTTGTCCTCCAGTGATTGGACTACAATTGGACCAGAACCTAAGCAGTGGAAGGACATGTTAAAGCGTCCTGACTCTGCCAAGTGGATCCAAGTGGCATCTGAGGAGATCCAAGCATTGATTCAAAATGGCACCTGGAAAGTCGAGCAGCTCCCTGAAGGGCGGAAAGCAGTTGGATGTTGTTGGGTCTTCAAGCTGAAGTGTAAAGTGGATGGTTCTACTGACTGGTACAAAGCAAGACTTGTTGCCAAGGGCTTTTTGCAATGACTGGGTATGGATTTTGACCAGACTTTCTCTCCTACTGCAAAGTGGGCAGCATTAAGGACTATTTTGGCTTTGGCAGCACTCGAGGATCTCCACTTATTCTCAGTCGACATTTCAAATGCTTTTCTCAATGGCGACATGGAGCACGAGGTTTACATGGACCTGCCAGAGGGGTATAAGCAACTTGGTCTGGAAGACATGTCGCCTGGCTATGCTCTCAAACTTGTCAAGGTGCTGTATGGTCTCAAACAAGCTGGATGGCAATGGCATTGTAAGCTTAATTCAGCTTTATTGTCTATGGGGTTCGCCAAGGTATCAGTCGATCACGCAATCTGGGTTTACAGGCAGGGCGATGTTAGAGTCATTGTCCCTGCCTATGTGGATGATATGCTGATTGCGACGAAGGCTGAAGCGAAGGCTGAGGAGGTAATTAAGGAACTGGGGAAGCACTTCAAGTTGCACAATCTGGGACCAACATTGTTCTTACTTGGTGTCCAAATTGAACGCACCAGGGCTAAGCGCCAGCTTACGTTATCTCAGCGCCAATATGCCTTGGATGTCCTCAAGCAGTACAACATGTTGGACTGCATTCCTGTCACCACTCCCATGGATTTTTTTTATTTTAAATTTTATTCCTGCAGAATTATCTAATACATCTGCCCCCCCAAAGGGGGGACCATGACTAAACAACTACCGAGGTGCCCGTCATCACACATCGCACGAAACTGGGTGGGGAACGTCCCCCCGGGGGGGGCTAGTGTAAAGCGTGCCCTATTAATGTTAAGCCTATGATGAAGTAAGGCTCCTAGATAAGCATTGGTTCGATTTAGATAGGAGATGATTGAAGAGTAAGGGTTTCCCCTAGAGTTGATGAGACAATTGACTTAATATCCCACTGTAGGAGATAGTGACAAGTAGGCTTGATTGAACAAAGAGAACAAGCTTAGGGCTTGGAGCTCTGAGTACATGTCCTTATATGCTACTATGGAAAGTCACGGAAACTAATAGAAAGGATGACTGATCAAGGTAAAGGATCAGTCAGCACAGATAGTCAGAGAATATGGTGGAATAGTGGTAAAAGAAAAGAAAAGAAAATGTAGTAGTTAAGGTAGATCTGCTGATCAAGTAAAGGGATTACCTAAGCAGGGAAAAGTGGTGGTGAACATAAGGTTTTTTTGTAACAATTAAGGGAAGGAAAGGAGAGGAGAAAAGGGAGGTTTACATACAGCGACGCCATGCCCTAACTAATAAAAGAGAGGAAATCTTTGGAGTTGCATAAGAAATGGGAAGGGGGAGGTGTGAGTGCCATATGAGAAACTGTGAAGGAATTTGAAAGATGCTCACAAATCAGGAGGAAAGGGGGGAGCGTTACCTGATAGCTCCAAAAGGGCCAGGTCCGTGTCCCATGTCTGAGGTCCGAGGTATCGACGCATGTAGTCCCGAAGGGTGTCCATGTCCAATCCATCAGTGGTGGGGAAGCCATCCAGAGCCATGGCAGCAAACACCAAACAAATGGCCCCTGTGGTATGGTCTGAGATGTGGTTGAGGTGTCCCGTCAGATGCAGCCAGCATTGCAGGACCAGGATAAGGTCTTTGTCCACCCATTCAGAATGGTGGACAGGGGGTGGTCGCCGTTTGGGCCGGACACACAGAATCCAGTGCACAAATGACTTGCGGCCACCCAGGATGTGCACGGTGGATTGCGTTGGCCATGGCGGGTGGTTGTGCCACCTGCAGTAGGAGATCAGGCCATGCGTGTGGCGGTAGGCTGAGTCAAAGCTCAGCCAGTAACCCCCAAAGGGACCAGCACGGCAGAGAACCTGAGCTACTGTGGATAGCTCACAGTGGGGGTGGTTGACCAGGAGAGTGAGAAGTTTCCTGGGCATCCTAGTGGGGGGGCCCATGACTGCCAGATATTTGTCAGCTGTGGAGGCGAGGGGGCGGGCGAGCTGAAGGGACCATTGCTTGTTCCTTCAGTGCAGAGATGGATGGGGGGAGATTGGAGGGCAGTAGGTGCGTGGCTGCCTTAGCTTCCGAATCAGCCCATTCATTGCCTGCAATGTCCTTGTGACCCAGGGACCATGTGAAGTGCACATGGAGCTGTGGGAAGGAGTCCAGGAGTGTTTGGACACCCAACTTCCAGAGGGGGAGGAGGTTGGCCCCCAAGGTGGAGGGCCAGCGCTTGTATAGGTTGAGCACAGTGAGTGAGTCCGACATGAAGACGATGTTGTTGACCTGCTCTAGCTTGTCATGGAGGTGGCAGGCGGCCCAGCCAGGAGTGATGCCGAGTGAGAATTGTTCGGCGTCAGTGGCTGTGGTGCACAGGGGGGAGGTCAGCTGGTGGGAGCAGAGCCGGAGGGGTCCGCGCATGGCGATGATGGCAGATCCAGCCTTCTGACCTAGGTGCGAGCCATTGGTGAAGACCTGGATGGTGTGTGGGGTGCAGAGTTCCCAAGCTTGACAGACAAAGTCTGTCCAGACACTGAGTATATTTGTTCGGGTTGTAACATCTCCGCCCAGGGTCACCACTACCACAACTGCCTGAGGCACCCCTCTCGCCAACCCCTCCCGATCCAACCATTGCCAGTGTCACCCGTCCCCTCCCCCTCATCAACCGGCACACCCCTTCCTCCCTACGCCCAAACAGTCCTGGTACCGACCCAGCAACTCCCACCCACCAACTTGCATTGGGGACCAGATGGATGACGATGGAGCATATACATCAACGATGACCATCAACCAGTTTGGCAACCCTGACCCACCACAACCACCATCTGACTACGCACTGACTTCGGCAGACCCGCATTCGTGCAAGAGGTCGAAGAAATGGACAAGGATGAAAACAACCCAGAGGCTCAAGACCATTCTAACTAGGATGGCAACCTGGTCCGCAAATGACCCTAAACTACTTACTCCTGGGCATGACCTTAAAAAGCCCAACCAGTGTGCATTTCAATTTTTCTACCATCTTCATGCCCATTTCTCTCCTCTACCCTGCCTACTTTAGTATCCATTTTACTCGCCCAGACTCGTACCAGCAGTGTGTACCCCTTATACCTGCCATCCCAACTGCTCGGCATTATTGGCCTTTATTTGGCCCTATTGGGATCCTATGACCCACAGATTGCATGCTGACAGACCCCTATAACCCATTCCTCAACCCTTCTTGTTTGTTAGTTTATATGGGTTCGAGCTAAGTATGGCATTGGATTTGCGATCACATCAATACATCCCCCCATGTCATCGTGTACTACACCTCCTGACCTACACCATGATATGGAGTCCTGCATCATCTTATTTTATATCTGTTTAATTCCTTCTTTTTTTTCCCTCCTTTTCTCTCTCCCTTAATGAGCATTCTCTAATTTTCAAATTCCCCTCCCTTTCACCCCTGCACTTGCTATCTTTTCCTCCAAGCCCTTAAGGTCATCATTTCTCTTTGTCCAACTCTGTTCCCCTCCTTCTTCATTTTCTCTTATGGTGACAAATTCAGTGATTTGTCGAAGCTAATGGAGAGGCAGTGTTACATTTTTCCTTGCACTCTCCACTGACTCCTATCCCCATATGCCTCTAGTACATTCCATGACCCTGTTGCACTTACTGATCATGTACCATGCTCAGTCATCCCCTTCCATGCACTTCCCTCATGTTCTACTGCATTTCACTGACTCACTATCTATACCTTTCCACCATGTTCCATAGGTCTATATAAGCTGTACCTCGTTGAGCATGTAGCCTTGAGCTTATGCTCTTTGTTCTTACAAGCTCATTTGCTCACCCCAGAGTCCTCCATGCTCTCCATCATAACCTGACCCTCTTAAGACATGCCTGCCATATGCACCTCTCTAAATACATTGTCGTCACCATCTTCATCATCCACCTCATCCAAATTCACCATCACCTCCATCTACAATGAATCCAGAACCCCAACTACCCTTCAACACCTTGAGTGTTAAGCTCAACAGTTACATGAGTGATTGACAGAGGGGCTTCCAGATGTCGGTTACAAGGATGATCGACAGAGGGGCTTCTGGATGTCAGTTACAAGAATGATTGACAGAGGGGCTTCCTGATGTTGTTGTTACACAGTGTCTTCTTTAATAGAGTCTGGTTAAGATGAAGTAGCTGATGACGAGGTAGAGCACGCAGTAGCTGGTGAGATGCATATAATGGACTTGTATGAACAAAGAGCACAAGCTTAGGACTTGTGCTATCTATGTTACATGCTTATATGCTACTCTTATGTGTTTGCTACTGTAGTGCGACTGTTTGGGTATGTTACATGGCTATAGAAGGTCATGGAATGACAGAGAACATGGTCAGTAAGCAAAGCCCACCTTATGGCATCATTATGATGTATGGGGGAGTGGGGATGAGTAATGAAGAGAAATGGGGGAGTTACGCTGACTAAATGATTATGAAAGGGAAATGAGTCAGCATAAATAAGGGAAAATAAAGGAAAATTGTAACATTGAGCTTAACATGTGTATGGGCTGGAGATGGGAAATTTTCTGGTTTGGCTTGGGGTGCTGGGGGTACAATGTGTGGTTGAGAGTTATCTTTGGTGTTGTGATGTGGGGTGTGGGGACAACTGGGAGGTGGTGTGACAGTGCTCAAAAAAAGGTCTTGATAGTTAGGAACATTTGTGGTAAACATAGTTTGCACACTGACAGGCTCCGAAAATTGGCACCACTTGTAGTCATCAGTGGTTTGACTGTAGTCCCAGACATGAAAGCACCAGCCTTGGTTATAGTCAGTATAAAAAAGTTTGAGTTCTGAGTCCCATTTGGCCATGATGGGTGGTTCGGTGGAAGCCAACCAGAAGTTGGCAACACTAAAATTCAGCCTAAGACAGAAAGGACAAAGGTATCTTTGTTGCTGTCAGATAGACTACATACATCCATGGCATAACTACTCACCTTTGTTGCTGTCAGATAGACTAGGGCAACAAAGGTGTGGAAAGCAAACAGAAATAGCACAGGGATTATGTAAGAATGGATCTGTACAGTAGGAACAGGTTCTGGCATATCCCCAAGCATGCTGGAACACAGCAGGGAAGTAGGTACATGCAAGGGAAAGGAATGTGCATGTGCCATGGAAAGTGGAAAGGGGAGGCACGTGCAATAGGAAAGGAAACAAAGTAAATGGAAAGGGAACATGTGCCCATGATGCAGCACATGCATCGGGAAGTGGTATGAGCATTGGGAAGCCAATGCAAGAGTGCAGGGAAGTCAGGGAAGTCATAAGCTGGCCAGGCAGGCTTACATTTGGTTGGGTGTAAGCCCAGGGCTTACTGTTAAGCCTACAATGAAGTAAGACTTCTAGATGAGTGACAGATCGATTTAGATAGGAGACAGTTGAAGAGTAAGGGTTTTCTTTAGAGTTAATGCAGCAGTTGACTTAATATCCCACTGTAGGAGATAGTGACAAGTAGGCTTGATTGAACAAAGAGAACAAGCTTAAGGCTTGGAGCTCTGAGTACAAGTTCTTATATGCTACTACAGAAGGTCATGGAAACTAATGGAAAGGCTGACTGATCAAGGTAAAGGGTCAGTCAGCATGGAAAGCTATGGAACATGGCGGAATTGTGATAAAAGAAAAGAACAGGAGGTATGCTAGGTAAGTAGGTCTGCTGATCAAGTGAGATGATTGCCTAAGCAAGGGAAAAGCAGTGGTGAATGTAAGGATTTTGTAACACTTACTACTCTGATGCATGCACACTCTGATGCACACGCTGGCAGATCTGATGCAGACCACTGGACCAGACACACACTGTCAGACAGAAGACAGTCTGATGCACCCTGTCGGACTAGAGACAGACCAACAGAGCCAGTCCTTGCACCAGCATAGCTGATGCACTCGCTGCACTGTCAGACTTCTATACACATCAGACTATTGCACATGCCGGACTGTCAGTCACCTGACCGGACCATCAGTCACATGATTGGATATCCTTCAGACTGTACAGATCTACACTTACATAATTCCCTTGCTATTCCTGTCCACTTTCCACACCTTTGTTGCCTCAGTCTATCTGACAGCAACAAAGGTGAGCAGTTATAGCATGGAATGTATGTAGTCCATCTGACAGCAACAAAGACACCTTTGTCCTTTCTGTCCTAGGCTGAACTTTAGTGTTGCCAACTCCTGGTTGGCTTCCATTGGGATGGGGATTGGTTGGTTTGACATTTGTGGGCTTGGATGTAGATACATCAGCAGTTTCAAAAGCTTGTGCTAGTGTTAAGCCTAAAGGTGACACTGATGGGTAGGCTTCTGGAGGATGGCTATCTTCTTAGCACAAAGTTGGGCTAGGTGCTGGTCAATTACTGCATGCCATAGGATCAATCCTTGACTGTCGTGCACAGTGGATCTGATTGCAGAATTGTTTTAAACTCCGACTTCCTACCATTTTGGATTCTGGCCTTCACCAATTGGATCCACTCTGAATGGATCCGATCACTGACAACGGATTATAAAAAATTTGTATAGTGTGTGCAAATGCAGTAGTAAAGCAATAGGATTTATTATTTGTATTAGATTACAGTAAACCTGCTGGCACAGCTAAAAATTATTATTCTACTGCCAATTACCAGACAGTCCCGTGCACTTGTCAGAGCCCAACGCATGCATTGCAAGCTCTGCAGTCCCCTGTGTGCACTAAATAACATACCACACAATATCAGTATTGCAGGTGCGCCCGCTCCATGCTGCTGTTGCCGCAGCTGCTGTCTGCCTGCACACGGGTCTGCTATAGGTCCCATCACTGCATGTACAGACCTGCCACAGCCGCTCTGTGGTGTGTGTGCACAACTGTGCTGGCACTTGTGCTGCAGGTGGACGCCCACTGCACCAAGAGAGTGCACACAATGCTGATGCAGCCTTGCAGTAACCGTGCGTGCACACCACCATGGGCCGACTGCAGTTGGTGGCTTCGTGAGTGCACAGCTGCCATGCCATCGTCTTCCCACTATGCTGGGGTGCCTTTGAGCTCCAGAGCCTGAGTGGCCTCACAAGCACCTTTTGGTGCCTCAAATGAAAGTCAGCAACTTGAAAATACTGAGGGAATGCAGGTATGCACCAGTTTACCCCACCACCAAACTGTTACTCATGTCAGACGAGTGTGTTGATGTAAGTTCTGTCTGAAGGCTGCAAAGAAAATGTCCCAGCGCACGGCTAATTAACAAGTAAGACATAGTGTTCAGCAAAATGAGCATGTTCAAGGACTTACCATTAGGTTTATGGCCCTGCAAGGGGCATGGACAATGTAGACAGTAATGAAGAAAAAAAGGCAGTGACGATGTGTGTCGCCATCCACCATGTGTAAGTGGCCACATTTGGCATGCCATTCTATATTTGCATGGAGTGAGGGCAGCAGACTGGATCTGTTTCAAACGGATCCGATCACTGCCCTCTCTCCCATACAGTATTAATTACTTTGAAGATCAGATCCATTCTGAATGGATCCGATCACTGCCCTCCCTCCTCCATGCAAATTAATAATTACTTGAAGGATCAGATCCATTGTTGAATGGGATTGTGTGCTTACATGCGCAATGTTTGTCACATCCTTTGGAGTAGAAATCACTGTAATTGCCTGCTAAAGGACCATTATTGTTAAGCTTTTAGCGGATGGGTGAGCCGTCCGGGTTACGGATTCGTTGGAGTCGAAGACGGTGCGTTGAGACGACGAGGTGAGCGACGAAGATAGTGATGACGATGTACTTGGTAAGTCGCATG
>JAKOPK010000283.1:14220-36778 GCA_024195185.1 Coniferiporia weirii
TCCGCCTCTCAAAACAAAGTGGACGGGCGAACATGAGTTTATTAAGCAAGCCGAGTATTGAGTGTAGTGCCAGTAAATACTACTGCACACTAATACTATTAAACAGAACATCAAGTCTTCCAATGGAAATTCCCCGCGGTTGCGCTTTTTCCTGGTTTCGTTTGAAGGCGCATACACTCCTAGCTGAGCTGCATTCCATCCGTGTCCTGCGAGTGAGGCATTAATGGACATTTAGTAAACATTCCCCAGCCTGAATTCCGCGAGCCCGAAGCTCACCCCTCTTCCCCCCCTAGAAAAATAGATCGCCTTGCGAGAGGGCTTCTAACATTTTCAGCCCAGAAGTATATATGCACGGCTTATTAATCACAATGGCCATGCATGTTTTGTTTCCCACAAAAAAGTTAGCTTGGAAGGGTATTTAGTACTTACCAAGCGAAGCTTTCCCCAGAAAGGGAATTTACGGAGCAAACACGATCGACGTCATCAGCGTCAACTTGGGTCTTCATCCGAAGCTGACGCCACCACTGAGCTCATGTCAACTCCGTCCAGCAAAATACGCTATAAATTCGCGATGCCTACGGGAAAAACTGCACAGTTAATCTCCCCTTCCCCCATAGTAGTGACTACATATTCCATTCATGTCCGACCCTAGCATCGCCGAAGTGTTCAAAAAGGGCTGGCGCCCGCCCGTTCAGTCTCAGGAGGGTGCACCCGGAAAGCAGCGTGGCACGCTCGACCCGCAGCCCGTAGACGACATCACCGCTGACGGGAAGCCGTACAAGCCTTCCGGAAAGCTCGAAGGCAAAGCTGCGCTCATCACCGGCGCGGACAGCGGTATCGGCAGGGCCATTGCCATTCTGTTCGGTGAGGACGCATTTGTATCTCCGTTCGCCCTTTTGCTGACCGCGGGACCTTCCAGCACTTGAGGGAGCGGATGTCACACTCGCGTACAAGCCAGAGGAGGAGAAGGATGCTGATGATGTCGAAAAAGCGATCCACGAAAAGACCGGCGGCAAGCGTACCGTTGCACGTGCACCCTACGACTTGCGCTATGAAACTAATTGTCGTAAGATGGTCGATGTGCATATGAGAGCCCATAATGGCCGACTGGACTCTCTGTGCGAGACATTCGCACTGCATTCAATGTCTTATGCTAATCCCCCACTTTCTCAGGATCCTGAACCACGGCACTCAAGAATCCAATGACTCGCTCCCCACCGTGCCGTCGGATCAGTGGAAGGACGTATTCGACACGAATATCCACTCGTTCTTTTATACCACCAAGGCTGCGCTCCCACATATGCGAGAACAGAGCACGATTGTTCTCTGTGCTAGTGTAAACCCGAGTGTCGGACATCCACAGCTCGTCGATTATACCGCAACCAAGGGCGCGATTGTCGGTTTCGGGCGCGCCCTTAGCAACCAACTTGTTGGCGAGAAAGGTATTCGTGTAAATGTGGTCGCGCCAGGCCCGATCTGGACACCGCTTATGTGCGTGCTTTTTCTTCCATGTCGGAAAGGACACCGTATGTGCTAAACTGCCGCACAGTCCGGCGACGATGTCGAAGAGTTCCAAGGAGAGCTTCGGTGTTACCACGCCCATCGGCCGACCTGGACAGCCCGTGGAGATTGCAACCTGCTTCGTCTTCCTTGCCAGCGCGGACTCGAGCTACATGAGGTGCGTCCTTTATGAGCGCTGCGCGGATCGCTCAACTGAGTCTTTTTACAGCGGTCAAGTCCTCCATCCTAATGGAGGGGTCGTCATAGCTTAGGGCCTTGGGACGCTCCCAAATCGTCGAAGAGAAAACTGGCGTGTAATATGTATAATACGGCAACGCTGAAAGTGTATTAGTATAGTGTTCCTTAAGCAATGGCCGAATGACAAGCTTTCACAATACTTACTGTACGATAGACTCGTGGGAGAGCACGGGCGCCCTGAGGTCTGATTAATTGCTCCATAATTTTTCGGATAATCGCTTGGGGTCGTCGACGCACAGGATGTCTGATTTTCATCAACAGCGTGATTATCCATGGTGACAACCCGATTTTTGGAATTGATCCCGCCGTTGAAGTTCAGTATCGGCGCTTATTCCTGCAGTACGTGCGGATCATACGGATCAGATGGCTGATCGGGCCGAACCCCGATTTCCGAAATAAGGCGCTGTACATCCTTTTTCTTGCCATGACATGACCTTGACTTTTGAGAAACTGGAGTGGACATGATCGTGCTTTGACCTCTGCCCACGAAGCTACTTGAACCATCCGGTACATGGACGTCGCTGTTTTCCTTTCATTCTTTTGACATGCTGGCTTTGGCTTTTCTTGAATGACTGGAGACTCTGTGCTGTTGGAGACGATTTGAACAACTTACGCTACTCCGGGATAAGAGACACGAATATCTACACGAAGCGACTATATCATGAAGAATCTTCGTGCACAGTACTAGCACTGAGCACTTACTGGGGTTAGGGAAAGGGAGACGCCAAAGATCGCCGCCCTGCCCGGAGGGAGTTTTCTTCTGTCAAACATATCTGGATATGGCAAGTTGTTGCTTCCACTGCTGTCATCTCCGCCGTCGGAGTCAAATCTGGATTTTCTGAAAATATCAATAATAATAATATTTTGACGTATATCTGACATGGAAGGCTTAAATTGGGTTCGATCTGCGCTAGACTCCCAGTGGCCGCTAAATACTAGGACGTGGTCATCGTTGAACGTGCAACATCCCTCTCCTTCCTTTCATACCGCCATCACAGCGAACAACGCCCCCCTTTCCCTCTCCCTTCCCCTTCCCCGTTGTCCGACGACGAGGAACCCAACCCAAACACTGTACATTCTCTTGCCTCTTATCCCCCGCCCCAGCTTGTAAGCATGAATACATCCCCGACATACTCTTCTGCCACAACCCCACCGCGCCCACCACCGGGTGGCACAGCTGCCACTCCTCCTCAGAATGCCACATACGACGACAGATTTTCATTTTTGTACGACCAGAGCTCTCGCGAGCAGCATCAGACTCTTTCTACTGTTTATTCTGCCACAGCTTCTCCCATCGACGACAACTTGATCCTGAACAGCCAACATCGCCACTCGACCACAGATTCGCCTCGTTCCTCTCGTTCCTCTCGCTCTACCCGCTCTTCGCCACCAGTTATTTCGCCCTGCTCTTCTAGCTTTTCGCCCTCTTCCGCTCGTACCGTTCCGCTCAAAGGTCTTGTCGAAAACTTTGCACACATGAATATTGACTCGTCCGCTATGACATCCGAGGTATGTGCCCCTTTCCAAGTCAATATATCCTCATGTATGCGCATGTTTCTCTGACCATTGGTCTGCAGCAGGCTCGTTCGACGCAACGAGGGTCCCGCATTCGTGATTTCCCTTCCCCGCTTCCTTCTGCACCACCTTCGACTCCTGCTAGCACAATTATGAACCACGCTTCTTTCTCGCAACCTAACAGTCTTACTCCAAATCGTCTACCTTCCGGCTCCGCTTCTGGGCTGTCTCCTGCGCCGTCCTGCTCAACTATATTCGCTTCTCCGTTGGCGGGGCAATGTTCCGACTCAGACTTTGCTGAGCAAGACGGTGAAACGAGCGACTCCAATTCCATAGAGATCATATCTGGTTACAGTGAGAACTCATTTGTGACCGGTCGTTTCGATATCAAGGAGGGCGGAAACCCCCTCGGTTTGTCCTAGAACTATATTGCCCCTTGCGTGGCCGACTTACTGAAGTTCTTCGATTTCTAGGTCAATTTCAGCCCGCTCGATTGTCCGGTCCCAATGCGTCTCCTCCGGCTTCGAACTCAGCCGCTTCGTCCGTTGACGCAAGCTTGCTTGCTCGTCCGTTTGCATCAGCTTCTATTACAACATGCGGCTCCCAGACTCCTACCTCACAAATTCTGCCCCAATCGACCCCTTCGCCTACACACTCAGGAGGTAGTAGCAATTTCAAGGCGAGGACGGTATCTTCCAGCGGTTCTGACTCCTCGGCCCCATACCTTTCTCTGTCCAAGTCTCCCTCCCCGTCCCGTGCTCAGCCCCGCAGTGGTGCTCATGTCGAGAGTCTTACCCCCTCTCAGGCCTCATCTCCGATCAACCTAAACAGCGCGGCTTGTGAATCAGTTCAGGAGTCTCAATTTGTCCCGCAGGTCGCGTCTACTTCTGATCATGATACGGAGGAGAATCTGCGGACGCCAAATGTGTACATCAACGGACTGCCTCCTCACTTCCCCGATGAAAGTCTGTACATCATGACTCGCGACTTTGGACATGTCTTAAGCGTGCGTACGTTCACTCGTTGTGTTGGCGAGAAAATGAGCGGGTATGGCTTCGTACTGTAAGCACCTTTGGCTTCGCATTCTCTTGGGGTAAGGGACTGAAAATTCTTAGGTTCGATTCTATCGAGTCTGCAGAACGCTGTATCGAGACCTTGAGGAAATATAGAAACTTGCACCCCTCCTTTTCAAAGGTACCACAGGCCTCATCTAACGTTCCCCCCCCCCACCGAACTAACGAAATGATACGGCAAGCAGCAGGTCCACAAGATTCCCGGAACGCCATATGCATCCGGTGTTATCACCCTCCCGCCGGCGGGTTCGCTTTCTTCACTGTCCACTCAACCTTCGCTTTCATCGATGGCCTCGTTCCCATCTATGGCGTCAACACTTATATCCTCGTCGACCGTATCGTCCCTGACGACTGCCTCATCCATGAACGGCCTGGGTCACAGGGCTGCTGATTCTATTTCTACCACTTCGGGCTCGGAGGAGTATAAAGGCATACCTTTCCGTGAGAAGATGGAAAAGCTGAAGGATGCAAAGTCGACGAACTTATACATGGAAGGGTAAATTCTTTATTTTAAACCCGATTACCAGATAACTAACGTCCCCAACATTATCCATCCTAGCCTGCCTCTCACTATCGACGACGTTGTAAGTTTTCTTGTTACAGTCTGGTTTTATTCGTGTGCCTAAAATGTTTTTTAATGTCAGTCACTAGCTGCACTCGTGTCTCCTCACAAGATAGTGAGCAGCCGCTTTTTCCAGACGAAGCTTTCGGACCCTCCGAGGATGATAGCTTTTGTCCGGTATGCACCAAATGCATTCGTTATACTATTTTGTCTGAATGTTTGTATACCATACAGATTAGAGAATCGGCCCGCCGCAGAAGAGGTAATCGAACGACTGCACAGCAGAGTCGTACGAGGCTGGAATGATAACGGTTGTCGCATTTCTGTGCGTTTTGCGGATTCGAATGAGCAGCGCGAGCTTAGGGTGAGAAAACTTGCGAAGTTCAATGTACTCTTTAATATCTGACGATTTCTTAAAGCGAGCAGAACGCCTCGCTCGAGGCGAGGAAGAAGACGTGGGCGATGCCACTCGCCTTTCTATGGCTCATGCTGCTCTGCTTAACCTTCGTGGAGCTGAGGCACAGGTTCAACTGAACGCTCACTCTCTTCAGCATCAGGCGCAATTACCTCACTTCGACCTCGCACATACACCCACCGCCTTCCTAAATACAAAGCTTGCAAGGAATGCCGCTTCTACTACCGAATTTGGAAGCGTTGGTTCCTTTCACTCCGTGGCTCCGGCACTTAGAAACGCCGGCATGAACTCTGAAGTCCATCACGTCCATTGTGCTGCTCCTCCGTCTGGACAAAAGACCCGGGTGCATGGTGTGCATACCATGGGACGTGCGAATACCTTGGGTGATCTTGACGCTCACATGACAAGTATGGACGATGCAATGACAAAAACGACTAGATCTTCGGGCATGCATCTTCCATTGGGCGGTGGGGCACTCCTCCCCCCTATCTCAGCAAAGTCCATAGAAACGACACGCCTTGCGCTTCTTCAGCATCAGACCCAGCTTCAGCAGCTTCAGCTCTTGCAGCAGATGCAAAATGCAGCGTCGAGACCGGAGTGGCAGAGTATCGATTCGAACTATGCCATAAATAATCACGCCCATGTTCAGTCCCAAGCGCTCATGCCTTCCGTTGATATTTTTACGACCCAGATGAACAGCTGTCAGGCGCAGGGTGGCGAAGGCCGTCACTCGGTGCAGACGACTTTCAGAGATCAGCAAGTACCTCGTGCGCACATCCAGCGTCATGTACGGTCGTGTAGTAAGAGCGGTCTGTCGGATCTTTCGGCAACAACAGTCCCTCAGCCCCCTAGCGCAGAGCAATACCGCGGGCGCCGTGCTAGTAACGAGGACTATCTAGCTCGCCACGAACATCAACGAGTCGCGAATCAGCACCCAACTCTAGTACGATCTCATGCACGCCTCTGTCCGTGATTGACACTTATGATCTAACCCAGCGTCACTATGCATCTGGCTATGCTTCCACACACCCTTCCCGTCTAGGTGTTGATCATCCCGAGGAACTGATCAGTGGCGCTGGTCGTCGGCACGCCAACATTCTTGAGGAGGGTGAGATTGTGACCGTCTCTCCTGCGCTGACGTACGCGTCCCGCACGCCGTCGACACTTAGCCCTGCTACACCTCTCTTCAATACATTCGGCACCCCGGCTTCTGCTCCGGCGGCGGTACCGCTGGGAAAAACGGTCGTTCGGGAGCGCGAGCATCACCGAACGTACAGAAACGAATTTCGTCAATGAATCACTAATATCCTTATTCTCTGCGACCCCTTGGGCCACTCGGCATATATGAACACTCCAGTTTTAGTCAACAGCAACAAACCTCCTTCCACGACGATGATGCCCAATGGTAATCAAATTGCTTCATTCGGTTCTTCTCACTAGTCCGGATCTCCCGGTTACGCCAAGCCAATCACGCCTTCTTATTACCATCAGCTTTCGCCCCTTCGACGCTCGTTCGCCCTTTGGCAATTTCAAGTCTATTTTTGCTCTCTGTTCATTTTAAATGAGTCACCTGTTGAAGTGCGGCTCTAATTCTCTTTTGCGATTAACCATCGTGTATGGCTCAATCTGAACTGTCATTGTGATGCGGCACTGCACCGCACTGTACTGTATTCATCTCCCGACTTCTGCGACACCGATCACCGATAACGACGTTTTTGTCGCTGGCATGACCCGCGAATTGCTGGTAACTCGCCCGGACTCACGCCGAATAAAGGCACTCCTGGACCCTATGTATTTTAGATATTGTGTTCCCACAGAGTACAAATGGGTTGTAAAGTCGAGAAATAATAAATACGAGGCTGTGGATATCAGGGGGTGCGGGGGCTGGAGCGCCGAGGCCCGGCAGCCTCGACCCTGGAAGGGACAGGGTGCGCAGGATTGCCAGCTGTGATAAGATTACGTAGGTCGGGCGCGCCGGCTACGTAACCCGTGCGATGGGCGCTAGTTCCCGAAGGATCTGCTCGCGGTCAGCTTCGCACTCGACTTGGTCTGCCTTCGGAAGTAATGCCGGCGCCGCATTCTGTCGCATGGCCGTCCGCCTTTCCTTTCCTCTCCTCCTCTCATCTTCCCTTTCCCTTCCTCCTCGCCACGCTTTCCCGCCGCGGCACCGCCTGCATGACACTACCCGCCTATGAAACTGGCCATTTCCGATGCGGCCTCCCAGCCTGTCAGTGAGAGTCTCGACAGCCTCGTCAACCAGATGTGTGCATCTTTCTTTCTTTCCTCTTTCCTCCCGTACTCAACGTTCAACGGCATGCAGTAACGTCAACTATTACGCATCCCTCGTCGCCTTTGGTGTGTCCCTCAACTATCCTCTCGCGCTACCCGAGCTCGACTGATTTCTCTCTGCCACGCGACACAGCGATCTTGTATTACGACTTTCTTTTGACGTTCAAAGACGAATATCGCTTCTTCTGGGGAAGGAAGATCAACTCCGTCACCGTCCTCTTCTTTGTCAACCGCTACTTGTCTGTGCTCGGGAACATCCCTGTCATCCTCCAGAGTTTCAGGAATTGGAATCCTAATGTGCGTTTGATCGCTTAGCTTGGTGTGTGGAGTTGGGGCGCTGAGTTCGACTCGTTTCTTGCCTTCTTCGTGCGTGTGTACCATGTCCGTAGGGGTGCGTACACTCTCCTTTTCCTGTCGTGTTACTTTGGGTGCGCACGAGTGATGCTGATGCGCAGAGCCCCTCCCTTTTCTTTTTTTAGGTGCGACTCGCTACAAAAGTACCACCAATTCTTCTCCGTCGTGGTCCAGATCATCGTCGGGAGTACGTTCTACCTCCTCGGATTACTTTTATTTTGGTTGTCGAACCCTAAGTGCCCCTGTTCTGATTCTGCTTTTTCCCGTCTTCTCCCTTCCACCCCCCGCCTCATCTCGTCTCGCAACTGTCCCCGCGTTCGCCCCGCGCTGACCCGTGCTCCCTGCACCGCCCCGTTCCATACTGCGTCACGCCCCGAGCAGTAATAGTGATCCTGCGCACCTACGCACTGTACGAGCGCAATCTTAAAATCGCGCTCACCATGGCCTTTGCCGCATTCGTTGTTATTTGTGTCGGTGTGGTGAGTGTCGTTATTGTGTTTAGATTGGGCAGGGTTTGACGAGCGTCGACTGACCTCGGGTGCTTCTTTTCTTGATTCCTGATATTTGACGATGTAGTGGTCTATACTTGGACACTCAATTACCGTCGTGGTGCCATACGACCTATCGTTTATGCTGGGCTGCCACCCGCTGATCTCACATGAAACGTACGCTGGTATTTCCTCTTCCCCCTTTCTTCTATCACCTGGACTAGTGTTTCTGATTGATCTTGCGGGATTTAAATTTCAGCGGGCTTCGTAAGTACTTATTTCTGAGGGAAGGAGTCAGAAATTGACCAGCTCGACGGAACAGGACTGTCCGGTGCTTGGGGGGGCCTGATGCTCTTTGACTCCGTCATCTTTGTGCTTACGCTTTACAAGGCTATCCACATATGGAGGATGGGCACTCGTCGGCTGACCCACGTGCTTCTCCGCGATGGTGCGTATTCCCGTGACGATCAATGGTAAAGAGCATGTTAATCGAGCAACTGCTAAAATTATAGGAACGATCTACTATCTGTAAGGGCGATTGCTTTGCTTTACCATGTGGTTTCTACGAGGAAAACACTTATCTATACGCACTCGATCGATTGTTATTTTGCAGAGTCTTGGCGATGGCAAACCTTTCGAACATTCTCACGTTCGTGGTGAGTTGCCCCCCTTCCTCGCTTTTTCCCTGTTTCCGGTGCCTCGTGTGCTGACTAAATTTATACGTGCCTAGCTCGGAGAGGTGCGTCTTGTTTTTCATGCGTCGGGAAATCCCCTCGTCTCACGCGTGAGGGGAATTGCATAGCCTCTCATCAGAGGAGTCAGCACGACGTTCGCGAACGCGTGAGTTTAGGTGTCTTTATTTTCCTTCCATGAGCTCCCCGCTGACTAATTTATTTACCCCTATCCTCCCTCCCCCCCCGACGCAGCGTGTCAGTGACGATGGTCTCGCGGCTGATGCTGAATTTGCAGAACCCGGCGCTCTTCGGGGCGTACTATCACAGCAGCACAGGTGCAACGGACACGAACCTCGGCCCATTTGTCACGACGATTTTTGACCGCGGTAGCTCCGGGATCGCGTCTGGTTCAGGTTCAGGCTCGGGCTCAGGCTCGGGTTATGGATATAGTTATAGACATGGCACAGGGACAGGGACGGGGACGGGTGCGTGGACGCAGACGGACGAGGAGGCGATGTATAACGAGGAGGAAGATGAGGTCACGCGCGGGCGTGGGGCGCTATGGTATGATCGGGCGTGGGTGACGGGTTCGCGCTCTGCTACGGGTGCAGGCACGGGGACGCGCCGCGGGGTGGATGTGGAGATTGAGGAGGATGTCGGTGAGTACGCGAGTACTATTTTGTTTGTGCTTTCCCTTTCGTCATCATTCATTCATTCATTCCTTTTTGCGCCTATTTCTGCCGCAGTTGTACTGACTGAGAGACGCTCGCGGTGGTCGTAACGTTTCTCTTATTTACAGAACTCACCCAGTTCTCCCCCAGCGGCAGCGGCGGCGCTGCGCCTGCAGAAGAGAGCCGGGACTGGGGATGACAGCCTGAAGAAACATAAAAGAAAAATAATTAAAATCGAAAAGCAAAAACAGGAGCACCAGACAATTTCGATTTCAACCGAGAGGGGGCCGGGAGATAAATCAGGCGGTTAAAGAACAGGCTTTCTCGCTTAATTTTCGGCTCGGTCCTTCTTTACGCCTTTTTATTTTATTTTGCTTCCGTCTTTCTCGCCCGCTTACGACCCCTGTTCCTGCCTGGTTTATTGTGTCCTGTGTCCCGGTTCTCAAGTCTCGACTCCGACTCTGACTCTCAGCTGTAGCCATCTGTAGCATGTGATTTCATATCTCGTCCCCCGGTTCTTGGTTTTATTTATTTAGGCATTTGATGGTAGGGTACGGAGGGCTGGCGGGCCGCTTGGATGGGAGATGACGTGGAAGTGGAAGTGGAAGTGGAAGGAGGGGACGCAATTTGTACACTTTACATGACTCTAGGAGCTGACTCCCCGGCTTACGTATTGTTAATGATTTTTAATGTCTTTTTCTTTTGGTTATTTTCGTGCTCTTTCTGTTTTTCGCCTCTGTTGCTACTGGTGCTGGTGCTTACTTGCTGGAACTGACGTTAACCTTTTTGTCTTACTTACACTTTTGTGCTTTGCGGTTGCTGGTGTTTATCCGTCCATCCCGGTGGATCTGGGATGGTTTTCAGCGTATATGAGTTTTAATGATGTTACATAGTTGGTTTTGGAGCTGGGCTCGATGACTGATTTGTAAGCTGACAAACAGGCGGGCATAGTAAGCGTGTCGACTTTGTAACTTCTATCTTACCCCTTCAGCCATGGACAGATGTCCTGCAGTAATTTCCATTCTTATTATCGAGCAGGCACGCTCCAGCGGAGTCTCACGGTTAAGTATAGGTTTGCATTTGCATCTTTGTACACCAAATATTTCTTCGGATAAAGTTTTCTTTCACTTTTCCTCCCCTTTCCACTCCCATCCTCCCTCACGGTTGCCCCGGGTCCTCGACTTATCATCTCTAAAGAAGATCCCCTGAAATGTTGCTTTTCTCACTGTGTTTTCCCGACCCTCTTCTCCTTTTTCTCTTTTTTATTCTAGTTTTCATCCCTCCCTTTGTGTTGATATAAATCCAGCTATCCCTACATCCATTTGCGCACTGTCCCGGGAATTAGGACATCCAACCGTAACGATTCGCGTTATAGTACGTTTCCTAGTCCGCGATTGGTTAACGAAGCGAAGATAAAGCAAGGTCTTCTAAATGGTGCGTTCTGATGATACAGCCTCCTTGTCAATGGCTCAATATTACAACCAGAGATCGAAATGCTCGATAACCCGCTTCATTACATCCTCTGCATGTTTCTTCTCCGTAAATCTAAAAGCAAATGAGTTAATTCTTGACAACAAGGTTGAAAAGGGGGAATTGGAGAAAAAACATACCCATGGGGCTCGCGCGGATAGACTACGAGCTGCGCGCGTTCTGGATATTTGGAGCGTCGGCGCAGACCACGGAAGAACGAGATGCCCTGTGTTACAGGTACACGCTGATCCTTTTCTCCATGCAATATGAGCACGGCGGACTCCACGCCCTCGACGTGTCCGATCGGACTCCCGTTTAGATCGACCCGTTTCGTAAGGACAGACGTATCCCATGGTGCGCACCCGCCGAGGTCGGCCTGTGCAGACAAATCAGTGTTACATGGGGAGGAAGGGCCCGACGACGGACGGTCGGACGAACCTCGAACTCTGGCATGTCAGACTCGGCGGCGATTTGGCCCCAGTCGCTGACGCCCGCGCCCATGACGCCCGCTTTGAAGCGGTTCTTCGTCGCGGTGACACCCCATGCGGTCATGAACCCGCCCTGGCTCCACCCGCCGATGCCCAGGCGGCTGGGGTCCGCAAAGCCGCGCTTGATCAAAGTGTCGAGCATGCTCGCGCAGTCCGACCAGTCGAGCGTGCCCATGCCGCCGTGCGCTGCGCGCGCGAATTCCGAACCGTGGCCTTGACCTTGTTTTGAAAATAAAAGGGCCGCGTAAATGACGTTCAAAAATGACCTTGCAAATCGTACTAACCTCCTCGATAATTGGGAGAAATGACAAGATATCCACGCGAGGCGAGCAAAAATTGCCAGTCCGCGAAGGAGGGCTCGTATGCAAGTGTAGCCCGCCTAACGTTTTTTTAGTGACTGCTATTTCCCGAGCTGTCCGAGAAAACTATGAAAGGAACATACCCGTATGGTCCTGGTGAAGCAAAGCAGAAGGTCAGCATTCACTGCTCGACGGAATAAAAGATGAAGTCCAGACTCACCGCCGTGTACAAGCATGACGGTAGGAAGCGGTTTGTCTGGTTTGGATCCCGTTTCACCAGGAGGGAAGAAAATGACGCCGTCGAGCTTCGTCCCATCCTCTGCATCCCAATGAAAAGCTTCTGCGCGCACAGCTGGGACGTCTCCCATCCACTGTAAATGCGAGGACAACTTCGTCCCCAGTTTACAAGCGTTTGCACGATCGTTTGCGATTCCGGTCCATACATTTGGTGACTCCTTTCTCACAGCCGAACTCTTGATAACAGCGAGAACAATCGCCCCATCTGCACGACAACGGATGTCCCAGACACCATAACCAATGGCTTCATTTGACGATTCGTATAACGTGAAGATGGCTTCGGGTTTGGAGCCTTTCACGTCAAGCACATCGATGCGGTTGTTTAAGCCCGTAGCAATATTGACAGCGACGAGTCCATCGCCTTTTATGTCCTTGACGCCCGCCGCGCAATCCACTTCTCCGTAAAGTTGTGCCGTGCGTGCAAAATCGTCTGCTGAGTGAACAAAAACGGACTTGGAATCGGATAGACGAGTAGGTACAACGCTCTGAATATCAACAATTTTCCCATCTGGCATAGGGCAAATTCTCGATGGCGTTCGTGGATATATGCCAATGATTTGAGCACTTGAGCCTACCGAGATCCCAATACGCTGGAGCGGTATCTTTTCTTCACTAAACTCAACCTCGGATTGGCGCCACACAGCGAAAATTATCTCCTTGCTATCGGGTGTCCAGGTAAAGTGGAAGACGTGCTTGTCCTTGGGAACATCGAGGGTACGCACGGTTCCAGACGCGAATGTGTATAGCCTTAGTCGCTCAAAGGCACGTTTGTCGCCGAATACCACAGCGTCGTCCTTGTCTTTCTCACGTTGCTCGTCCTCGGGCGTTGGCTCGTCCGCACTCGTGAAGGCGAGGTAAAGTCCGTCCGGCGACAACTCGAACATAGATACTTTCTTCTTGTTATCCTTGCCGAAAAGAGGGAATGCCTCTCCTCCAGCAATATTAATGGAGTAAACCTGTAGAGGTCCCCCGGCCTTGTGTCTGTCCGAAAGGAAAATCACCCTCTGCCCGTCCGGATGGAACTGGGCAGCAGTATCGTTGAATAGACCAGATGTGAACTGCTTCGCGCTGCCCGCGGTGTCCACATCGGCAAGCCAGATCGCACTGGTGTTGTGCTCGCCAGACTTGTAAGCAGGTTTTACGGTGTAGAGCACTTTCGATGCGTCCGGGGAAAGTTTGATGCCGTTTAGTTGCTCCGAGTCGGCCACTTTGCTCGGCGTGAAGCCAGATTCCGGACCAGATTGAGTGGGTCCGAACGCCATCGATTATGATCAGTCGCACAGAGTAGCACAGTTACAGTGAGTACGGTTAGCTAGAAAGCGCTATCCTAATACAGGTGCGTCCTGCGTTGTGCGTCCAGTGTACTTGTAGGCTGAGATAAGGCACTGGCCGCTGCTATCTCAGATCTGCCAACTCGCTTGCAACTCAGTGCCTGAGTGCCACACCCCATATGTAGTAAATATTCTTTGAAATAGCTTTTCTTTGTCGTTGAAGAAACTTCTCAGCCCCGGCTCGTAAAGACGCCGAAAGCAGCATGAGCATAGGTAATATTAGTAACAAGTTTAAGTAGTCTCACTGACAGCCTGTCTTACTGAGTACCCTTAGAGAAGAGCTCCGTTTTACGTAATCGTTCACCAGTCACTCGAAAAATATTCCATTATTTTCTTCAGAACAACATTTGTCTTCAGATAGTTCGTCTGATTTTCCACTGCTTGGAGCCCACCGCAACGGTATTACACCACATCAACAATCGCGTATGTACTTCAAGTTCTCAGAGGAAATGCTTTAATTTCATGTCCTGCATGGTTCCAACGGACATACAATAAATTCGTCCCGATTGCCAGGTCTAAATCTCCCAGGCCTGTAATTAGAAGCTTACGCACTGTGTTCCTTCTTATGTGGCTGGAAATGTGCAGAGGTAATATGGAATCGAAGGAGGAGAAGCACAGAATACACCGAACCCATCGTGTGCCGTGAGTCATATTCCTATACGATTAGAACCATGGATATTCAAACTATATGCGTTCAATTGCAAAAGATGCACACAGGAAGGTGGAATAAATGGGCCGTGGGAAAACCTTACACCGCATCAGCGACGGACCATAATATGGGGGTCTATGTGGCTGCATGGCCGTGTCAGAAGCATGGCAAATAAGTGACATAGGCCCGAGATTAAGCATAGGATACTAGGAGGACAGTAAAGGGGTATTTACGGCCCTAGCACTGTATAGAGTTGCGGTGCTGACTGGTTCCCACTGAGTAAATATTTTTAAAAACATACTTGTGGCATCCAAAAATGGAGCGTTATCTGTGTGTCTTTGTGTTCAACTTTCCCGAGAACCAGTACTCCTCGGCCAAGAAAACGGCATCCTAGGGTATGTAAGGATCGTGCAGGCGCGGCATAAATCCCACTTCTCGCCAGTCTACTAGCTTCAGCACTTCCCCTCATCATGCTGGACGACATGGAGAGCTTGTCCTTCAAGAGCGATAAAGAGAGCCGCTATTTTACGGATATCATCATCAGAGACGCGATCTACAACCGTCTCTTCAGGTACTGCACACCGGCGACCATCTTTCGTTTGGGTCGGACATGTCGACTTGTGCGTCGCTCCGTACAGGACTACGCGGGACGTGCTTTCGACATTGACAAGTGCCTTTCGCGATTCTTTACTGATCCCCTTGGCTTCTGTGTCCTCCAGGCGGAGACGCAGGCGATCGTGTCTGGCTCCACGGCCCTGCAGTTCATGGACCGTACGCTGTATAAGGAGTCGGATCTGGATATTTACGTGCCTCTGTCCCGGACCGCAGAAGTGTGCCAGTGGATAATGGCTTCCGGTGGCAAGGGATATATATACTTTGCGCTGAAAGGCCGGGGGGATCGTACCATGACCTACGAAGACAATTTGAGGCTTTTATCAAGGAAAAGCGCTGCCCTGAGAATCACCTCAATGGACATTGACCACCAGCAATCCCTTTGGTCATCAACACAGTATCGCTCGGTTAGGTGGGTTTTGAACTTTCGTTCGACCACTCAGACCCCAGGTATGGATCCTCTCCGCGTACAAGTCATTGCTACTGCAGGCTCCCCTGCGGCTGCTATTCTGGCTTTTCATTCTAGTAAGTGTGTGTAACAGCATTAAGAGGCTGCTTTCTGACTTTCCGGCGTCTCCTCTCCCCTTTTCCCCTGTTGCCCGTGCACACGACAGCTGTCGTGCTGAACGCTATAACGTACTGTGCCACGTATTCCCTGTATCCCAAAGGAACATTTGAAGAAAGACGTGGTCTCGTGTGCCGCACATTGGACGTTAGATGCAAAAAGGCGATCACAAAATATGAGGGACGCGGTTGGGAGTTGGAGACGACACCCATTACCGATGAGGAGCAGACGGACCCGAACTCGGCGTTCCATTTCGAAGACCGTTGGATCTGTGACAGGAAGACCTGGGTCATTCCCTTCGACACGAATAAAATTACTCAGCGCATGAGCTCAAGTCGTGGATCACTCACTCTCCCGCTCTCGCCCTCAATTGACCCTTTTACCTTGAATAGCTTTGGAGTCGAGAAAGGACCCATTGGAACTTCTTTCAAGATGGCTCTTTCACTGCTCAAGCCGGTCTTCTTCGAGCATTGTTATACAGCTTTTTATGAGTTTGCTGTCGCGATGCAGCCTTGGTTCACCATGATACGTAGAATGGGTGTAATCGACTGGGAGAATCCCTCCGGAGGACGAAAGTAGGTGTCTTTCCTGTCTTAGCCGTGATGTTGAGCCAAAAGATGTTTGACGCAAATCCCCCGCACCAGATTCGACCGGTTTCTTGTGAAATGGAAGGAGGAATTCGTCGAAGATTCCGCGGAGTAGTTGCGAATTATGAGAGCTTCACGCCAGAACGTGCCGAAGGGCTAAAAGGCGTCCATTATTAACGAGAGGTTCTAGAGAATGCGAATCTCACAATTTCCAATCCATGTTTCTTTTTTGTGCTCCGGCGTCCTGAAGCTTGGGTCTGTACTTTGAATACAGTTGATTGTTTGGGCAAGTATTCTTTAAAGCGACGCTTTCGGTAGACCTATCAGCGCTCGCGACTAGGCCATCGACACCGTTTGGATATCTGCGCCGTACCGTATATTCATGTGTATCATACCCAAGTCCTATTCGCGCTATGTGATGCCTTCAACATATTGCGTCCCGGATTGGCCATTGTGCGTAGCGTATTAAGGCAGAAGATTGAAACCAGCAGTGAATCAGTTTTTTAAAGAAGCCAGATGACTTCACTTGGGGATCCTAGAGTTCACGTTCTAATTCGCCCAGCTGTACAGGTAAAAATGTTGGTAGCAGGCTGCCAGGCTCTGATTCTTTGCTGCGCGACTCCGAGACACCCGACGTGGAAATAGACAATCGGCGACTGCGTCAAAATTTCTCTTGTTTTCAACACAGGAACTCCATGTCTTACTCGTGCAACATATTGTGTAGCGGGAAATCTGGGTAAAGATTCCCCATAGCAGAGTTGGTGACAATCGCAAACGGAAGAGTAAAGCCGACCGTTCATTTTGCCAGCAAGACCCGGCAACTTCCGGACTGGCTGCTTGTGCTTATGCACGGCTCCTTTTTTTCTTTCTGCATCCGGCGGATCCTGCGTCCGATGCTTGACAAACATCCATGCGAGAGCTCTCTTTCTTTCTGAATGTTTGTGTGCCTGACAACATATTGCAGCAGGTTCGCAGTTTCAGTCGCTCGTCTTCATATAATTCTCGCGGTCGAATGTCTGGAGGATGGACACGCCGAGACGGCCGCGCTTGGTGTGCGCAAGCGGAAGCTTCTCCGTTCGTCTATATGTGCTCAGATTCCATTCATCGTCATTTTGAAGGGTCCCAGCCGCAGTGGTAGGCCACCAGGACCCTTCAAGGATAGGACCCGCCGCGTGCCGGTGTCTTTTGCAGTACCGCTACACAGACATTTCCCATGGATATGTCCTGTCCACTTAACGCATACGCACGTCGTCGCCGAAGCGTCAGCCCTTCACCAGCAAACGCTCGACATTGTGAGGTTTCTGTCTTCAATACTTTCAGTCTCTTCGTGACACTCGGCACTTCACGCAATGAAAGCGACGCCTTTGGTCGATCGCGCTGATGAGCACCGGAACCCACCTTAGGGTTTTTCTTTCTCAATTGACCGCGGATCTTAAACCAGGACATTTTGCGCAAGCTGCAGGCGTTTCTGCTCTCGTCTATTCCCGTTATTTCCGGATAAGCTAAGAGTCTATCTCGAACTTCGTCACTGCCCGTCGATGTACGGTATCAAATACTGTATCTCTGCGGCCATCTCAAGTCCAAGACTGCCTTGACACTTCACTTCTGTTCGGGCGCTTCGTGTAGCCATACGCCGGCATGTTTATCAACCTATGACTGCCCCTGTCTAGGCTGTATCTTTATCAGGCCGTGTCGTTACGCTGCAAGCGGCATGCACAAATGCCGAAGGCAGGCTCCCTTGGGCGTATTTGTGAGGCGGACTTCAACAAAGCACCTCGTGTGACACGTGCAAGGAATGCCCAACTATTATATCGGAGAAATACGGTCTGGGACTCCGGCCGAATACTTGCTGACGAAAGACGCACACGCTATACCTGCTTTTAACGTCTCGTCTATTTGCCGATGACGCGATAGTCCTCGCTTAAGATCACATTAGGATGAACACTAATCGCCCCCTAACAATACACCTGCGGTGTTATTTTTGCAACGGGACCGCGATGCACAACGCCTATTCCGCCTCTAACGCTGCCGCCTGTTGTCTTATCTGACGAGATAACAGGAGTAGCACAAAACCTCGTGTAATCAGCGTCTACTCGGTTCAAAACATGAAGCTAAACCGTTCTCGCTTACGGTTTATTTTCAGGATGACCGGAGGAGAGTCCAGAGCAACAATATTTTTGCTTCTCTGCACACCATATGGCATGTTACGCGTGGTGCGAGCGCCCTCGTTTCTTCTTTGCTACTACCTTATGATCTTCTTGGATTCTCTGGAGCATTCATATGATGCATATTTGAGGCACAATCGCTCGAGTGTACCCGGCAGTAAATGCCTCCTGGTGATGTGCCTCCTGGTGATGCCCCCGGACACGTTTCAATAGACTTATAAATGTCGGAGGTAAGAAGCTGCCTTCTCCATGTCTTTTTGTATGACGGCATCACGGCTCATTGTTGTTCTCGCCAGCGCAAAAGAAGCGGGCTCCGGAAGCGTCGAGTGTCGAGCCCGCGAGTTCCGACCTTCATCGTGCTTCATGAACAAGTAAAAATATATGTGAGAACGCGCCAGCCTCGTCTTAGACTTCCGGAGTACTCTTGGGATAGTACGCCTGACCAACTACCATGTCGTTTCTGGGGGGTCGAGAAACGCTTCCGAGCGGCGAATGGAATACCGGAACCGGCGCTCTGAATAACTTCATTTGCTGCCGGCGCTGCAGTTACCGCCTTCTGTGCTATCGTAGAGAAGTTAGTGGGAACATACCTCTTCCTTTGTCTCAGGACACTCGCCGTTACTGATAGTGACCATAATTGTGGCGTCACAGATTTTTTAATACGGCGCGCATGTTTCATACGCACGCAGAAGGCCTCACTGACTAAATTGAAAAATAGCAATTTGAAGAGAAGGGTTGTGAGTACTGGGACCGCGACACTTCTGCTGAACTTCAATGGTCAACAGAAATACAAACCTTAATCAGATAACGGAGAATCAGATAAGATAGATGCGCAGACAAAAATAACACATCACACTATCCTTGTGTTCGATGATTCTTCTGGTGCGCCCGTCGACAATCTACAGCGCACAGACTCCGTGAAGCCATGCAGCCTCAGACTCAGCATATACCCTTTTCCGGCTCAAAATCCTTCTGTAAAAGTCATCCGCTAGCAAGGAAAGTTATGCTCCACCTATCGCACCATTTGTGCTAAAAATTGAACACATACCTGGGAAGTATACCCAAAATTCCAGCTCAATCCGAACGGCGCCAGTACAGGCACACTCTTTATCCACCTTTGGTCCCGTGCTATACTCTCTAAGTACAAATAGTGCTCACCACGCCTCGCTGCTCAATGCCATCACTCCTCAGAGACATTGTGCATCTGACAATGACGACCAAGCTACTCGAATATCGCGACCTGGCTGACCTTGACAGGGCTCTCCGTAATGCGCGTATTGCGGAATATCCATTTCAGTCCATCTATCTTTTCGTCAGCCTCATCTTCGTTGTTTCGTTGTACAACGTTGTATCTATCGCGCATGGCTATTTTACCATTCACAGAGCCCGTTCATTGGAGCTTACGCTACAGGGGGTAGTCGACGATGAAGAGAAGCAGGGAAATGAACAAGTGGCCGCAACTCTGAACCGCGTATCCGTCAAACGCGTCCCATCCGCCCTACTTAGCCTCGTGCGCACCGCCGCCTATCGGTTGACAATTCCCACCTGGTTCGGTATACGTCTTACGCCCATAGAAATACTTATCCCCCTGGTTTACGTCCTCACACTCTTGACCTGGGAGTTCGCCAAAGGTTCGTCGGGAGTGCCAAGCAAATAAAAATTGATCGCTAATTATTTGATTCATCACAGCCCGTAATATAATCAATGGCCAGCTTGACCCACAGTACTGGGCTGACCGTGCCGGAACCCTTGCCGCCTGCAAACTAACCTTTATCGTTGCACTATCTGGGAAGAACAACATTATATCCCGTTAGTGCTGTATTCAGCTTTGTCATTTGCGCCGCTGATCAGAATTTCTTAGTGCTAACCGGAATCAGTTATGAAAAAGTTCGTAAGATGAGTTCCAAGTAACTCGATCCCGTGGTTACTAATTGCCGCGCTTAAAGCTGAGTATTCTCCACCGGGTTGCGGCACGTACGCTTCTTCTTTTGATCTGGATTCACTTCTGGGGGAGGGTAAGTCAGCTCGTATATAAGAAAATCCAAAGGATCGCTAATTTGTGAATGAAAACTACGTCTCCCCAGTGGAAGCTTGTGTGGGTTCAATGCTGGTTTACGCTCTGAAGCACCCAGCCCCTTACTCACCAATACACTCAATTGTAGATTCAATGGAAGCGACTCGATCATCAATGGATGGCTGCGGAGTGGGATTGCAGGAGCCACGTCATTGACACTAGCAGTTCTTATTACTAACAGGAAGACCCGAAAACACGCATACGAGTTGTTTGTGGTGTCGCATAACATTTTAATTTTGTGCGATACTTCCTAACTTATCTCAAAATGTTTGGCTTAACCATCATCCTCAGCCTCTTTCTACTCACCGTGTACTTCCACGTGCGCAATTTTCCACAGTATGTCTCATACACCCACTATTATTATTTATTCATAACCTCCTTTCTCTATGACGACTTGCTTAGATTCACTGCGTATGCGTGGCCGCCCTTCATAGTTTGGGGTCTCGACAGACTCCTGCGACTATCACGCGTCATATACATCCGTCGTCTCTCCTCGCAGAAACCCTCCGGCCCTGCCAACGCACTGGTGGAGATCCTCCCCACCGACGCTATCCGAGTGACTTTACGCATCCCTTCCTCAAAGCTCCTCTCCTGGCGGCCTGGACAGCATGCGTTTCTCACGGTCCCCAGCGTATCGCGCTCCCCGCTAGAAGCTCACCCATTCACCATTGCGTCACTAGACGCACCCGACGGTGGTGAGGTGGACTTGAAACTCATCATACGCGCGCGGACGGGCTTCACGCGTCGTCTCTACGACTACACAGTCCGTGCTAGCTCTGAGGCACCGTTATCCAACGAAGCTCTCGAGTGTCGGGTGTCAGCGTATATCGACGGACCCTATGGATCTCCACCTAGCGTCAACACGTATCCGAACGTCATTCTTATTGCGGGCAAGTCCCCTCGCATATTTTTTATATCCCGAGTCCCCCACTAAACGAATGACACCATAGGAGGTTCCGGTATATCATACACGTTGCCTGTATTGTTAGACATTGCCCGGTACGCGCTTTTAATAGCCCAGTCCCCGGCCATGCTATGCCCGATCTCACCCTAACAAAACACAGACAGAAGAAGGACCGGCTATCGGTCTGCCGACGCGTTCTCTTCTTGTGGTTCATTCGCGAACAAGGTGACTACTAACATCTCTACGGGCACCTCGCCAATTGCCGCTTCGCTGATCTCGTACGCTGTTTTTTCCGAACCGAAAGCGCACATCCGCTGGATCTCAGACGACCTGGCCCGACTTGCGAAATCGCCTTCCGCAGGACTCGATATTGACATTCGGATCTTCGTTACCGGCTCCGCTCCAGATCAGCCACCTCACGCGTCCAAGGGCTCGCCCACGCCGGAATCTGACACAGTTGACGAGGGGGAAGATAGTGAGAAGCAAGATTCATTGGAAGGTTCCATCCCCGGCGGGACCACGACGCACCCCGACCCCGACCTCAGTCAGGAGAACGCGTTTGTTACGGTGTCCCATGCTCGACGTCAAACGGTGGGTCTCGCCCAGCTGCTTGAGGACGAAATCTCGCTGTGCGCGAATACAGGCTCGGTCACCGTACACGGTACGTCCGCACGTTCGATACAGTCACGTCTTTGGTCTACTATGCTTCGACCGTTTAATTCACCCTCTATTTCAAATTTACAGTCTCAGGGCCAACGACACTCATTGATGATGTTCGGCGTTCCCTACGAAAACCGAGCGTATCTGGCCCTATGACCATTCTCAAAGGAGGCGCGAGCGTCTTCCTACACGTCGAAACCTTTGGAATTGCGTGATTGCCCAGTTAAAACAAGTGGCTTTGCAAAGACTCTGTTTTGAAAACGATGATATTCCTGATATATGTGCTGTACATTCTAAAATAACGTGTTAGTGCTTTGCTTTGAAAAGAAATTGTCCTTGGGAACCAGACCGTGCAGTATCTGCTCTGCAGATCGTCAGAACGTTTTAAGACAGACAGCCACAAATGTGTACCGTTAACCGGAGGCTCTCCTAGCAGCGTCCGACATTAGGACGAGTGGATGATTGCGGGCTTTGCAATCCGCCGGCGTCGTTTACGTCAAATGAAGGCAGACCGGTTTCGAAAGGGTTAATATATTTTGGCATGAAGACGGGAGTAGCCCGATCAATCGTCCTGCGGAAGTTGCTATTCCTACTTGACCCACTATTCGTACGATAACACAATCGCCGCACCCCCTTCAAATTACACTGTGGTGTTTCG
>JAKOPK010000284.1:0-35980 GCA_024195185.1 Coniferiporia weirii
GCGCAGGGAAGGGAAGTGGATGAGTGGTAAAAAGTAAAAGTGTAGCAATGACACTGTGTAGACGCAAGAGGGGGAGGGAGGCTGAGTGGAGCGACGGAGCTCAACAACAACAGCGGGCTCAGGGTGGGGGTAGCCAGGACGACTTTGGTGGGATGGTGGTGGTAAGAGGGAGAGGGGTGACGTTTTTCCACTCAGGCGGGGCGCGAGAGTCTGCTGGCTGCGCCGACGCGTCGAGCTCAAACTTATCGAACGACTGCAACAGGCGCACGAGCATGAAGGACGTCTCGTTGTACGCGAACTGCAGCACCGTCCGAGCGGTCTCAGTGAGGCCCAAAAAACAGTTGGTACGGCCGGAACGCACCTGCTGGCCAAGGCAAATCCGCGGGCCGGCATTAAAGGGCAGGAATATAAATGGGTTGGGCGTAAGATACTTGTGCAGACGCTCGTCGAGGAATCTATCCGGATCGAACTCGTGCGCTGTGGATTCGCTAGGTCAGTGCATTTACTAGGTGTGTCCAGTCTAATACCGGCTTCTGACCATCTGGGCCCCACAGATCCGTCCGTCGGTGCATCATGAACACCGAGTAAGACAAGCTACTCCGAGTATCAATAAAATGTTACGGAACATATAAGGAAAAATGCGACGTACCCGGTACGGGGAGGCACATACCAAGGTTTTCCCCCTGGATCTGAGTTTGAGAACGTCGTTGCGTTGATGGACTCCCGGACGTCAAACGGACTAAAGCCCGATACTTGAGATCAAGGTATTGAGGGCTCCACAGACTACTCACACAGGGGGGTATAAGCGTAGCGTCTCTAGGTGTCCGTGCTTGGTCAGTTTCTACAACTCGTACCGACATCACCGGTGTGGCTCACCGTTAATTACTGCACGTAGATACTTCATCTCGCGGATGTCGTCATAATTCGGTTTGCGAGTTGGGCCCACCTTCTCCAGAACCTCCGCCCGAAGGCGTAACATAATCTCAGGATAGAGTGCAAGCATGTACGTTGCGAATGTCAGCGTCGCAGCGGTCTGATACAGCCTTGTTAGTCGACCAGAAAGGGCCACGAAAAGGGCAATATATACCGTATCACGGGCAGCCATCATGATGTTTAATGTCTCATCCTTCAGAATAACAGGGTCTGCGTGACTGGATCGTCAATAGACACCAGTGAACCGCGAGGCGCTCAAATCACACACCGTTTGTTAATTTGACAAGATGGTCAAGCAGCGTCTCGTCCTCCGTGACATCATCCTTATCACCGATCGTCGGAGACACCAACGTTGCCTTCTCCTCGCGATTCTTCCGTATCACCTCTTCGAGGATCGGGTCCACATACGCACGGACAATCTGCATAGGCTCACGTGTTTTGTCGCGCCAAATTTCCCAAAGGGGCCACGCCATAGCCTTCTGAGTGCGCTCAGACACGACCTTTTGTGCTAATGCGAACGCGTCTACGAACTGCTCCGAGACGGCTTGGCCCTCTGGTGCGGGTGTTGCGTGCGGGTACATATGCTGTGCATTGAGCGGGTACGGCAAGCCCGTGCGTAGCGAGTTCACACAGCGCCCGAAGAGGAACTCGGTCGCGCTGTCGAGTGTAAAGCGGGAGAGGAGATCTTGTACATCAAGCGCGTAGCCCTCGCGCATGCGCTGTTTCGCACATGCAATCGCCGTGTCCGCGTGTCGGGCGAAGAGCTCGAAGTGACTAATACGCTCGCGGCTGAAAAACGGGCGCGTCATTGAACGATGAAATTTCCACATTTCTCCGTCCGAGTTAAACACTCCCACACCGAGGACGGAGTATGCGGAATAGATAAACCAGCTGCCTACAGAGCGCTTTCAGTTGGAAGAAAGATTGGAAGAAAAACCGAGTCGCCCGTGACACTCAATATATGCACCTTTTTCAAAGTTGTTGAACTCTGTGGCTAATATTTGCTGTATATTCATTTAATGTTCTGCAAGGCAGCGTGAAAACGAAGACACGATCGCTTACTTTGATGTGGTCAGGTTCGGTAGTGAAGATTCCATCGACCCACAAGATTCGGGTCCTGATGACGTTTCCCAGCCTTTCCATGATCGGCCAGAACGGCTCAGCTGTACGCCACGGTTTCACATCGGAATATATTAGACAAACCCCGAAAGACCAAAGGGCGAAACAACACTTGCCAATGTAATCAGACTCGAATGACTTGGCCAAATCCAACAGGACATCTATGTTCCCGGGCCACTTGCCAGGGATTGCAGGAATGCGCATCGCACCCAGCCGGGCGGCTTCGCGTTCCATTTCCCGATCTTTCCGTGCGATCTTTAGGTAGAGCATGAAGGGGAACGCCGCGACAAGCGCGGTCCGTCTGAACCACGGCGGGAAGGAGACGGCGAACACCTCATCGAGCGCGTAGAAGGACACATACACCCCGGTGATAGGAAGTAACACAGCAGGGAGAGCGCGGAGGAGGAAGACAACACCGGGCGTGGGCATAGTGTACCCGGGAGAGGTGCGCGCATGGCAGGCTGCAGCTTTGAGATGTAAGCCTTGACTTTGGTGCGATCCATGTCACGAGCTCTGATTACGTCATTGAAATCGCGTCAGCAGCCATCAAGTCCTCCAATCGCAACACCCATCTTTTGCTATTTGCTACCCCTCCGGCAATGGTACGCGGGATCGGCAAGACGCGCCTGGTTAGCGGAAGGCCGATATTGCATCGGACAACCAGGACAGAGGTACATATGAGGCACACGGGTTCAGACGATGCGGAGGAGCCGTTTGTCAGGACAGCGAGGGCTACAGAAAACATGTTCAGAAACGTTAGGGAGTATCGGCAGGGCAGACCATGTACTATAGCCTCTCATTCCACATAAGTATGTAAATACCGTAAGCCACAATGAAAGTCCACGACTGGCCCCACTAGCCGGATTGCCGCCGGGAACACTGGTTTAGGTAAATCACAAGCGCAAGCTCAGATTAAATTCGTAACGAAAATAGCTTCCGCAGCGCCAGTACTGCGAATCCTGACGCAAATACGTACAAGAGGGTTCGGTAGTAGAGAGGCAGGCGTGGCGCTTCAATATCAATGTGGTCAGCATACAATCGAGGTATTAGATGCCGGGCCCGCTGCATAAGTACTTCAAAATAGCATGAGCGATTCGGACCTTAGGCAGATAATACGCGGCAACTATGTCGATACGGACGACGTACTATAGCATCGAGTCCGCGGACGCGCCTGCGGGAAAACCGAACACATCCTCTGAGCAAATTAAGTGCATCCCAGAGGCCTATGCCTTGCCGCGGCAAGCTAGTACAGAGATAGCCACGGGAGAAACACCCAGAAGTGCCGTCAGAAACCAAGAATGTCGCCTTGAAGCCCTGGTCATCCTGTCGCAGTTAAGCGTAGGATACGCCTTGTTCATTTACACTTATGTTCCGATGTCAATACAATCTATCGGCCCCAGTGTATTCGAGAATCCTGCGTAATTATCCACAACGGTGGGCGAGATGACCGCCGACGGGGTCGAGTGTTCTTTTTCAAATTCGTGAATTGATTGGCAATACGCCAAAAGCCTTCAAGAAGCCTGCTGACATTCCCCGTAAAGAGAAGGAAAAAGTGACATCAAAGCGGCACAATTACAAGGATTGTAAGGTTGCGCCGCTAAATCAAGATGTGGCGTCGTCCTTATTGGCGAGCCCCAAGGCGGTGATAAAATAAAATCGGAAAACCATCCGATGGTTCTTTAGATAACCCGACCAGAGTCAGCCTTTCCCGAAGCAATCAACTAGGACAAACAGAATCGTCAATCTACAGGGTCAATCCTGAAACTCCCCTTGACCTTTCGATATCGACCAAAACGTATCCGCTTATTCATACGTCTCTCGCGGCCGATATCGGCATCGGGTCGACCCTTGAAGAACGCTAGCGTGCTTGCATGCGTACAGACTCGGCCATTCCCTTTTTGAATGGAAGGGAGGGGGATATATACGTATGCGACGGTCTCGACAGCTTCGCATTTTTGCAACCGGCTGTCCTATGAGATTTTGACGGAGGTTATGAAGACTTGTAGAGATATATGTAAGTGGACATGTTGAGAAAGGTTGTCAAATCCTCTTTGGAAACGGGGACCTATCAGCAGAATAGAAAAGGTGGAGAACAGAACATACCCCGGACGCGGGGAGAGGCGGAAATGATGGCAGCCTGGAGTGGCTCCGCTCAGGTTCGTTTTTGCGGAAGTCAACCCTGTACGCGAAGCTTAAGAAAAGCCATTCCAGAACACATTTATATGGATCTACTTCTTATTCGAGAAGAGCGCAGTTAATTGAACATCTGATGTGCTAGTTCTCCGCACCGTTTTGCTTGAGGGTACCGCGTGGGGTTGTATTCAATGTGACACATTACGGGGGCATTGCCCAATGAATCGAGACACGGGGGTTACGGTTTGCTGGGGCCAGGAATGATCAGTATAATGGAAGCCGTACAAGTGGCGTGATTGGAATTCCTATAAGCTCCTCATTAATGCCCGGCGAGATCCATTAGCTTGACGGTGCGTGCGGCGTGCGCAGGGATGGAGGTGGTTCATAAAGTCCGATGAGTACTTGCACAAGTAGATACCTTATCGGCCCTTCGCCACAAACAACAGGGTCGAAGTAGCGAAGCTCGCAAGGATGCTTTCTAAATACCGTGAGCTTAAGATATGCAAATGGAGGCCCATCGGCCATTCGACTTAAGGGCCAGGTATGTACGATGCATAACCAAATGGAATAGCTTAAAGTTCGTTAGAACGTTGAGCGATATTGAAAAACAGGGGGTTATTATACGTACGAGCTTTCTCTTACTTCAGTCCAGTTGCTTCGGACCAGTCTTCCTCATAACATGGACTCTGGCATCAGTTGCGTCCCTTCCTAAGTTGTGGCTCAGAAAGGTGAAGCCAAAGCAGCATCTACGGGTGAAGCATTCCATCTGCCGTCCACACGCGAAAACGCGCGTGTATCTTACCTATCCCGCCATAAGTCACAGGCGCAAAAATCCGGACCTCACCCTCGCTATCCAAGATTGCTGGTAATCGATAGTATAGACAGGTTGATACTGTGGATCCGAAATAGTAAGTAGCGTGGTAACAGAAAGGTCAGTCCCTAATTCAGCCGCGACCGTGGCTTGTCACTTGCAGTAGGGTAATGTGTAGTTAAACTGACTCGGGCGAAGTGTGCCAACGACAAGTTTGAAACAACCACCGGCAGTCACGGCTGAACTGCATGATTATGATAAGATTCGGCCGAAAACGAGGTTCCTGTAAGAGTGGAATCGAGGACATGCTTATAATACCTGGGCTTATGCAGGATTTTGGTCTGGATTACGATCGTTTGTATCGAGCCAGCCACGCCTAGATCCCTAGAACAACGAACAACTTAATCCTTCAGCGAAGTTCTGGGTGCGCAGTACCGTTACGGTCGAGAATAGAGCGAAAGAGAACGAAAGAGTGACGTGACAGAAATGCCGCAGCGTCACCATTACTAGCTTTGGAAGTATGAGGTAAGTAGACACGCCCGCCGCAGCGCTCCAGCGTCCATTGTTCACGACGACGGCAACACATGTTTGTTCACCATCTTCGATGACATCCAGCAGACGGTCGAGTGCTGCATCTTCGCGCCGCTCGTCACTGGCTGTCCCTCGCAAAACCGCCCAGGTGCCCAGTGTCAGCTTTGTATACGCAGAACCCGAACAGAGCTCGCCGCCGTCAGGATCCGCTGCTGCGAGGCTTTCTCCCCGCGTGTCCCTGCAGACTATACAGGCCAAGGATATAGAAGAGGAGGATCCGAAGAATCCAGAAGAGGGCGAGACTGTGACTGGGAAACAAATGGACGTTGACGGAAGCGTGGAGGGCGCCTCCGAGGTTCGGGAGACACGAGCCGCGGACTCCGCTAGTGAACTTCGAATCCAAGATACTCAACAGCAGATAAGGGTGCAGGCCTCGCTGCCGACCCGATCCTGGTTTCCTTTTCGCCAAACGCCTTCAAAGCGGTCTCTGACCGTTTCAGGAGGGACACAGTCGACTAGTTCTCCTGCAGATGCCCCACTGACCGAATCGCCGAAGATTATACCAGAACAGTTGACCATTTCCCCTGAAGCGGTCGAGGAAACGATGCATGCGCCTCATACTCCACCAATTCCTATTAAGTTGCAGGGTGAGGGCTCACGAGGTGATGGCTATCCAGCGCCTTCTCAAGGATGGTTTGGGTCGTTGTCGAAAACACAGGGAAAAGTGACGCAATTAAGTCCGGACAAAAATCAAGCTGTTATTGATTCGGATTGTGATCAACTTTCGCACAAGGTCTGCACGAATACCGACACTCGTGCTTCCTCCATTGAGCCACAACAGACGTCAGGCCACTCTATATGGTTCACTCCCCAGAACCCTTCAAGTTCTCAGGCTGATCGCGTTCCTTCTACGCCGTCTTCCCTGGACGTGAAGACGCCGACTGAGTCGGGTTCTCCACCGCATGCAAAGCAGATGCCGGAATTGGGGCTCATCTCGTCTCACAGGCCTGAGGCTAAGCTTTCCGCACTCAACCCGTCGTCTAGCAGGTTTACGCTTTCTATGCCGTTGCTTGGTCGTCCGAAGGTGCCCTTAAGCACAGTCATCTCCCGTACGGATGACGAGAAGAGTATTGTCCCCTTCTCACCCAGTTCAGGTAGGCCTACATGTTTGTTGATAACAAGTCTCCAATCTTTGACGGTTTTTCTCCACACAAGAAATAGACGGTGGTATCCTGCCTGGACCACCGTCGTCACCGCCTTCAGCTTCGCCACCTCCACCTTCAAACGCTTCCGCAAACGAAGTATCGATGTCCGTAACCCGACCGGATCCGGATCCGGATGTAAATACTGTATCGTTGTCTTGGTGGAGCTATATAGGCCTTGGCGGAAAGGCGGAAGCCTCTTCGCAACCTCCACCGAGCGAACTTCCAAATCAGCAAAATGAAGAGAATGCAACCTCGAATGAAGACCCTGGGATACAACCGGTTTTGCAAGCATCTGAGCAGCAAGTACTAGACCAGCGTGTCGGCATAGCCTTCGGGAGTCCGCCTACGACGTCAAATGGTACAGAAGACATTGATCAAGTCAGCGCTGAGCGACCATTATCCGTGACGTCTGGACAGACTTCTGCTTCCGCTTGGTATAGTCCCTGGGGGTGGTACGAATGGTATGCTACTCCGGGTGTCCTTGAAACGCCGGAGGCAACCGTAGCCTCCATAACGGAGGCAGACCAAGTCAAGGAGGAAGCGCTTGCGCGGCCTGATCCGCCGGACACTTCTTCGGCGTCTCCTTCAGTTCAAGAACCCGAACCATCGGCTTCTGCTCCGGAAGCATCAACAGAGTCTATCAATCCCATAATCTCATCGCTTGCTGCAAACAGCAGGGGATGGGCCTCTTTTTTCTCGTCGCGTGCCCTGACTACGAAAACAGTTACTGAGAATGGAGAAGTGAAAAATGACGGGATGGAAGTGATGGACATCGATGATGACGCTGGCGAGATGGATACCGCGTCTGTGACAACCAGTTACCAAGTACAAGAGAGCCAGGCCCTTGCCGCTGTTGCTAGCAGCGATGGCAAGTCAGCTGTAAAGAAAACACCACTGCTGAAGGAAACGGGCAGCGCTTCAAGCAAGCCCGGGACTACGATAGCCGTTCCCTTGACATCCTCCGAAAGTGTCAAACGTAGGACGGCGAATGGTACTCCAGAGCGACGAAGCGCATCGCCCACACCGTCCGGAAAGTCAATCAAACCGGCTTTCCCGCCGACGCCTCGCGCGCCGAACCTAGTTTTACCTACGTTCAGCGATACGTTCGGCACGCTGCCGCGCTCGCGTCCGTCCCCGCTAGCGAAGTCTTCTACAGCGCATGCCATCAAGAAAACGATGGGTTTTGTTACCAACGTCCTGTTCGCCCGCGAGCAAGACAAGTATGCGAAACAAAAAGGCAAGGAGACAGCCCGGCGCGCTGAACTTGATGACTTCGGGAAGGAACTGCCTCGGGCTTGGAAAGTGCTTAATGAGGTGCCTGAAACGCATTCATTGTCTACGTGTAAGAAGGTAGTTGTTATTGGCATTCATGGATGGTTTCCTGGTGCGTTTTTTTTATAAGTGATACCGATTTGTCTGATAAAATTGACCCAATTCCCTATTACTTCATTAGGTTACGCGATGCGGACCGTTCTCGGAGAGGTTCGTTGAAGTGATGCTTCTCCTTCGTAGAGCTTACAGTTCTTAAATTAAATCATCAGCCAACAGGGACGAGCGCGAAGTTTGCAAACATGATGGAGCTCGCCGTCGAGGCCTTCGCCGAGAAGTATGGTATGAATTTTGAGGAGATCACGAAGATTCCTCTTGAAGGAGAAGGAAAGATTGAGCATAGGGTTCAGAAGTGAGTCCCAAATTATAATTTTCCAGCGTTTACAGAATGAGCACGTAATTTGCTTACTCGTCGCCATTGAGGTTATATCGCAATTTGACGAGCAACGATGGTTGGGTGGAAGCTCTGCATGATGCGGACGTAATTTTCGTGGCTACCCACTCCCAAGGATCCATAGTATCGACACATCTCATCAGCCAGCTCATTGCGGACGGGCACATCCGCACCGCTCACAAGAAAACGGATGCCATGACGGCAGTTGCAGCCAATGTAGCTTCAGGATCTGGGGGCATAGCCGGCATGCCCCCAACAGTAAGAAACGTGCAACGCATCTGCTGCTTGGCGCTCTGTGGCATCCATCTTGGACCTCTGGCGTATCTTCAGAAGAGTTCTTTCCTCATGCCATATATCCAGGTTGGTTGCACCGGGAACTTGTGGACTCTTTTTGACAACGTTACCTTCCCACAGTACTTCGAATCGGAAGCCGCGACAGAATTATTCGAATTTCAGGTCAGTATTTTTTGTGGGCGCCACGTCATTTGGCTGGATGTGACTGATCGTATGAACGATCCATAGCACACTGAGAGCCAGGTTTCCAAGGAGTACGTTAAGGCTGTTCGGCACGTCCTGGATCATGGAGTACGTCTTCTAGCTCCGCTCGCTGGAGTAAGGCTGAGCAAAATCTTTCTTCGGTTCAGGTGAAACTTGTCTACATCGCGTCCTTGAATGATCAAGTGGTACCGGTCTACTCCGGTGCTTTCACATCTGTTACTCATCCGCTGATCTTGCGTGCGCTTTACATAGATGGTGATGCATACAAGTATGTTTCAACATCCAATTCTCGTGGTCCTGAATTAAACCACTCTTTGCAAATCTCTTTAGCTCTTCTGATTTCTTATCCAATCTTCTTGTTCTCCTCCTTCGGATACGAAATGCGGGCCTTTCGGACGGTGGCCTACTTGCGCATCTCTCTGAAGCGACAGCCGGTTCGCTTAACGGAGTGGGCCACTCCACGGCATATGAGGAGTTGGCTACGTATTCGTATGTCCTTATCAGCTTATCAATGATCCGCCTTGTGCTGAGGACAACCTTTCTCCCTTACTTCCTTTCTTGCGGATAGACTCGCTGTTGACTATCTTTTTCTTGTGAATGATGGCTGCGGAGGTCCACATGAGCTCGCTTTCGAGTCATTCAACGCCCGAGATGCGCTCAATGATTACGAGGTGCGTTTCAAATTGATGTCCTTTATTGTGATGCTTCAGTTCTAATACTGGAGCATGCTGTACACAGATTCCGTGGGCTCTTCGCGATTTGATTGCGGATGAACGAATAGTCTACCTCTTTTCGAAGGAATTCTCGGAACTACGAGATGCATTCAATGATTGGCATCCGCGGACAACTATTCTCCGTGACTTGAAGCGTAAACTGGAGCCCATACGGAGACTCAAGCTGGCGTCCCGACTTTAATTAAACCACACCCCGTTACCAGAGCTCACAGCATTCGTCATATCGCAAGCACCATCCTCCAATTGCATTAACACTTTTCCCGCTCACCTGTATTGCCACATCATATCACACAAGACATTTATACGTTGATGTATCACAAGGACTCATGCACCATTTAATTACGGCTGTTGTAGATTTCTTTCGTACCGTTTGCGGCCCTTGCGTTAGACTGGGTCCGGTTCTTTCCCTCATTAACACGATCAGCAACTGGCACCGCCGGGTGGAGTCGGCCGGGGAGATGAGATGATGGGAACCTAGTTTTCTTCGCTGCTGTGATGGATCTGTTAGTGGCTCTGCACCGGTGAGCGGCGCTCGCTGCTTCGCATTTCGAGATCCGTCTAATTCAATGTGCACCACCAGCTCCGACGTAGCGATGGCTTGTTGATGAACTAAATAGAACGGGCTGTCGGCGTCAGCGTCGCAATCAGCCGGCTCGCAATCGCGCTTTGGAGTCTGGTTCACCCCTCGCTTGTTTCAGTCCTTCCAGAACTGGGTTGATGTTTTCGTGGCGTTTTTTTATTAAATTTGCAGCTTTGGCCGGCAACATCATTTCCGCTCGAGGTATCGGCCAGGCCCAAGGGGTTCCGAGCCCTTCGTATGCGAACTCGGGCGCAGGTGTACGTAGTAAATCGCCGGCCTGGCCATGCTGTGCTGCATCCCTGTGCATAGCTGTACGCGTTTGCGATCAAACCTCATCCATCCGCCACGCGCGGGCGATTGTCACCACGCTGATGGGCGTGTGTGGTTAGGAAAACCTCACTACATGTCACTACATTGGACACCGACTCGTGCGGTCAAATTACAGCCCTTCCGAATCTTGTCCAAGGTTGTAAACCAGATTAAATCGGAGACTGTGACCAGTCAGTGGATGCAGTGCTGGCGAGATTACGTGTGCTCCCCGGGGAAAGAATGTATCCGAGAACCCTTTTTAGGCAAGCCACCAGCCTCAGCTTGGAAACTTGAGTTGGACTGAGTTGAGCTGAGTCGGGTTCGAAGCGGTATCAGAACCTGACCCGGGGGCTTTTAGCAGCGTGAAGATCCACCCGGTGATATTGATCCTCATTACATGGTAGTTTGAAGGCTTTTTGTCCGGGCCAGAATTCTTTTTAAGCTCTTAAACCTTGACAGTATCGAATGCGTAGTCAGCCCATCTTTGGATGCATCACGAACGCATGGATTCGAACTGTTGAGAATGCTACCGGTATGCTTCCCTTTCCCAGACTCTGCGGAAGCGAAAGCAATTCCGCGTCCTACGGCTCTCCAACGCGGAGCACTTGTATCTGCGAGACTCGGAGCTCCGAAAAAAAGATTCGATAAAAAAACACTGCATTCCGCATTCGCGTTTATTTCGGAAACTCGAAGAGACATTGATACAAGTACAAAAATTTCCGAACAAAGTTACAGGAAACAAAGAAGGACATGTATCAAATTCAGGAGCGGTGCCGCGATCAGCGGTATTCCGCCCCGCAGTCACCGACGGAAGTAATGAGGGTCCGGCCTTTAGACTGGTCGAGAACAGCATCGATGGCTCGGTGGTCTTCAGCTGTCAACCGGAAGCCGAAGACGCGCTGGTTGTCGCTCGTATGTGCTGAAATACCCAAGCGTGTGCCTAAACACGTGAAGGGGGGACCGTTATCAGCGGGAGGTTACTTAGTAGCGGCCAGTGAAAGCCGACGTACCGACGATGACGGCGCCAACGAAAGAGTGCTCAAGGACCCATCGAGTGGCGACGTTGGCGATGCTGATGCCGGTATGGCGATCGCTGATGACTCGGAGGACAGAAAGAAGGGACTGGAACAGTGACCAAGTACCCCAGGCCTTAATGATCATGTCAAGATACTGCCCCGAGATACGCATCAGCTGGTGTGCACAAGCCCGGATGGTGCAAACTAAGTTAAAAGGGGCCGGTAATTCACCTTCCTTTGCGAAGGGGTCATCGAGACCTGGTATGCCTCCGGTTCCGGCTTTCCAAGCCATTCATCGGCGAGGAAGCCGCCGCACTGCCGGAGAAAGAGCGTTCGCAGATAAGAATATAAACTCAAACCTTGACTCTGTTTGTTACTCACTAAAGATCCGTAAGTAAGAAGCTTTATGCCGTGCCTCTCGCAGACATGGGCCATCCCGTGCAGCGGGCGAGTGTCGATCAGCGAAAACTGTAAAAAGGAGATTATGTCATCAGGTCCAGGCTGGATCAGGAAGGTTCGGCCGCTCGCTTGCCTGGACCTGATTCGAGACGATTGCGCCCGGCCCAAGCTGTGTGCAGATTTCGTCCGTCCTGACGGAGTCGAAATTGCAGAGTCCAATGGCCTTGATGGTTCCTTCCGCCTGGAGGTTGCGCAGGTGGCGCAGCGCCTCCAGATAGCCCTTGTCGGAATAGTCTTGCCAGTGAAACTGATTAAAATGACGAAGGAGAAAGTAAGCACCAATCATTGTGTTTAAACTTATTTAGTTAGATGGCCAGGGCGAGGGCAGAGAATGAACGAGTACCTGAAGCAGGTCGACTGAGTTACTTCGCATTCGGTCAAGCCGTTCCTTGACGGCCGCCTCAACGACAGCCCGGGTGGGAGTCGTCTGTCTGAAGACACACCATTTTGTCGCACCTAGGGCCCTCTTTGGATCATCCAGGCCTTCCCTAAACTCGCCCTGGCGGATCCCCGTTCGTGTCCGTATTAACTGATGGCCCGAGGAAGAGGGGGCGAATTGGGCTTACGAATAGAATTTCTGCGCTACCATAGTGGTCGGCTGTTGGCGAAAACTTAGTATTTTTTTCGCACTCCGTCGTGTCCACAAAAGGCGACCTTACCCTGCAAAAAAGAAGCACGACAAGGTCGGTTGTGCAAGGGTAGTGGTAAAAATGCGAGTTTGATTTAATGCGTGGTAAAAAAAGAAAGGGACGAGGAAAACCTGCCATGTCTGATACAGACCGTTTGGTAAGCGAGGGAATTCTAAGGTTGTGCTCCATCCACCACCGTCACGCACCAAATGCAGTGTAGCCCTCATCTACATGCCGCTTCATCTCAGCGCGTATCCTGCTCACGGGCGCCGTTCCCCATGCGTTACTTGATAATTGCCACAGCCCGACGAACAGACGCGGAACTGTGAAGGGACCAAGCTCGAATGTGTCCATCTTCGTTTGCTGGTTTGTCATTGCGGGAGTTCGAGCAGTCGGTTGGTCGTCAGCGTTGCTCCAGGTCGGGCTTGGGGCTAACTGTGTCATTCCTTGACTGCGTGTCTCGCACTTTATACGCGAAAGGGGTGGATGCCGATGTCCTACCTAATGCTATACGGGTACAACAGAAACTCCTGCCCTAAGGGAGCTTCACAATTCTGTTCGGAACGGGCCCTTCCTCCCACGTTGGGTGTCGAGATCTGAAAACCTGATCGAGGAACGGTCGGCCCAAGACTGATACACACATGAAGGGTTGAAACGGAATTATGGCCATGTTTCTTAATACCGCACAAGATTGCTTTGAATGCCGGAGCTCGGAGGGACCGTCGTGACATGATCTCCAGTACCCGATTACAACACAGGCAACCACGAAATTAACCCTGTCGCGAACCCTGATCAGAAATCTCCAGACATACAATACATATACACCCGAACAGGCAGGCAAGGCGAACGCATGGCCCTGGGCCATGGCCATGACCAAAAGGCCATAATCTTTCCCTCGTGGCTGATCGTCAGAGTAGCACTCTATTTCGAAGCTGGAGAAGAGACAAGGGCTCGGCTGGGCGAGCCACCACCGGGATTTCGAGCGTTAAATTGTCGGGAAGCAACATCCACAGTGCAAATGACTGCCTGATTTGACGTCGCCTCCAGAGATGGCCATCATCTGATTTGGTAGGGACCTTTTGCCAATGGAAGCTCACGCGGCGTCTTGATCGTATCCGACTTCCCCCATGCCACTTGTTATATTCAACGCGAGAGATGTACGCGCTTTAAAAGTTTCGACGGAGTACGTTCTCAACACAACCCTCCTCCCTCCTCCTCCTCCCCGATACCTCTCATCCTACCCATGCCTGCTCCAGAGGTTGACACGTACACACGACCGGCACTCGGCCATGTGTGAGTTCCTCACTTCCGCGATGCGCGCTTCGTTCATATTGAGCCGCTCACACCGTCACCAGGAATCTTATGGTCGATACGCTCATCGCCAACGCATCCGTCGACGAGCAAGTATCCATCCTTTGCGATTTCCCAGAGCCAACGCATGTGCTGACCTGCATCCTCCCACCTTGCCCTCTCTTAACCAACAGCCTCCGCACCATCGTACGCTCCATGCTCGCAACGAGTCCGCCGAGCGTCGCAGCATCGTTCGTCTCCGCCGCACGCGGGTGTCTAAGCCAGACCTTGCAACGCGGCATGGCGAAGCAGGTGTCGCTGTTCGAGACGCGCGAGCGTCATGGTCGTGCCAACGCCGACGCAGTCGACACTGCACCGAGCGCTAAGCTCCATGGGCTGCTCGCGTACTCGCGTACGCTGTATGGTGCCGGGCTGGGATTCGATAGCATCGAAGTGCTCACGGGGGTCGTGCGCGCGACGGCCGGGCTGCGCTGGGGCCCGGATGACCGCCTCGTTGACGTGCTCGCTGCCATCGACGCGGACATCAGCCAGGCCATCCAGAGCTGCAAGGAGGAGCTCGCGGGAGGCAACGTGCGCGATATCGGTACCGCACGTACTGTGCTGCGCAAACTGCGTGCAGCGCTGGCGGAATGCCGAGCGGAAGTGGAGGATTGGGGCGCCGAGTTCCCTTTTTCGAGGGGGAGTGCTAACGCCGACTGCCTTCAGCTATGATTGATTATTTCATTATCATTCCTTTTTTATATCTTTTGTATTTTCACCCCTCTCCTCTCACCCCTCTCTTCCCTCCCTTCTCTTCTGTCGTTGATACGCTGCGACCTTCGACATCGACATTGTTATATTCCATCCCGGCCCGCGGATGTATGATAGCCAAATTATATCAAGTGTGGACTTGACAGCAACGAATGCTCGTAGCAAAATGATAGATGGACGTGGGTGCTGGCTGGCGACGGTTGAAGTTTGCGAGCCTTCGAGCATCAGGAGAGCAAGAGCAAGCGGGGAGAGCACAGCGTGTCCAGTCCTGTGCAGCACCTGGCCGCGCAAACTGTGAGAATCTGAGCTTCGGCAAGGGACTACACATCAGACGCCGACGGTCTCCGACTAAATCTGAGTTGTTTACAAGGCAGACACGAAGGGGAGCGGGGGCGAGTACTTCCTGGGCGGGGGGAAAAGAAACTTCCCTCACTCCGTCGTTTTTTTCGGGCTTGCCCTTCCTCGTCTCAAAAAGACCCTTACCGAGCCATCGTCCTTGCGCTCGGCTGATGAGCGCCCGCGATCGCACGGTCGTATCGAAGTGCTTGGCCTTCCTTCACGTATCGAGCCGTCAGCGACAATCGACAGAGTTTTTCAGCGCATGCTACGCTGCGGCCTTGCGCATGTGGCCCGAGGGGGAGTCATGGACCTTGCCAACAAGAGTGAGCGGTGTGCAGCCGCGCTCAACGGCCTGATTAGCGTTGCCCGATGACGGAAGCCCGTTTGATCATCCGTTCCCGGGCGCATCCTCAGAATGCATCCATGTACTCTGGTACAAAATGAGCCCAACCCGCGTTGCCATTAATGCAAGCAGGAAGGGGGGGAAGAACGGCCGTGTTCAATGATAAAAGGGAACCGAAGTGCAAAGCCTGGGAAGGATAAAGAATAAACGACTTGAAGTTACGACAGGCATTATAATCGCCCCGAGGAGAATCTTTGCTGTATGCAGTGGTTCCCCCTTGCAAACTTGGCATATATGCAGGATATTCCGCGGTGCGTACTTGCGGCTCTAACAGGGCCGCAGGACGGAGAGACAGTCCTTCGGCCGCTCGCTTAGTCACTCAGGGAGGGTTTCGGGCAAAAAAATTTTCGCAATGGCCGCGGAGCCTGGAGGTCTTGATAGAGCTCTCCCGACTCTTGAGCAAACGATGACACCAAGTGGCTCGGGTGTTTGGATCAGAAGGTGATAAAATTTCAGGCGCATATTTACTTCGAGAACGCATCAGCGAGTCTGAAATCTTAACCCCGGATCTTTGCTTTCGATGAGTGTTAGGCCCTAGTGCAAACATCCTTTACTACTGGTGTCGAGAGATTTTCTCTCTCATTTCAGGGGAATTGTGTGATTCGGTTCCCTTAGGAGGACATCCTAACTTGAAATCAGCACCTCATCATGCGTTTGCCCTGTCTTAAAATATACACAACAAGCTTTGGCACTGACAATCAGAACCCAAGCTGACATCGCAGCGCAGAGGAAGCACACAGGATCACGGCGGGAAGTTCCCTTTCGTCTGCCTGCCATGCTGTCCGCCGGGAGAAGTCTTCCATCATCCTACTTTCTTCGTTTTGGTCAGCCGTAGTGAAATACGCAGGGGTGCCGCGATGCATGTACTCGCCCTCGTCCTCCTCCGATGCATCTCAGCCTGCACTGGTCCAGGCTGTGAACAGCGCTTGTGCTATAGTTACCCATATCCGATGAAAGACGCCGGCGCCTGCATTAAAAGGCGTTATTCTGGTGACCGGGGCGGGTTTCTACGCCTCACACGATAGCCAGATGAAAAACGGAACATATATGGCCCGCTCGCCGGCATCCCTCCATTGAAGAGCTAAGATTCAATCATACGTGTAAGATTCTAAGGCAGTTCAATCTAGTCGCCCTTCAAACAGGGGGACCCTTTACAGACCCGCTTGTGCTTCAAAATGGCGTACTAAATTGCCAAGTCGAGTTTCATTGATAAGTTGTAATAACACCAGAGGCGGTACCCAGCCGCGTGGTAATATGACAATGCTCAGATGATATTCTGAACTCGTTTGAGATTTTAGATATTCGGCATTCGCCCGAGGACTAAACGGCTGGAAGCGGAAGGCGACCGGGCTGCTTGGCTGAGTACCACCGGGCGCCTCGCAAAAATTTACACCATTTCATCACTCCGGCCCCAAGGCTGCGCGCGTACCTCGCCGCACAAATTGCTCAGGTGAAGATCCGGGAAATTTAGTAATTAGAAAAAGAGCGCTCCGGGATCGCAGTACCGGAAAGGAGTCAAAGGACCCACACTCTGCAAGAGGAGCACATACCTGGTGGGCTTACTGCGGAAAGTGGCCACCTCCCGCCGAAAATACCGCCCCGAAGAAACGGAAGTGCCCGCATAGCAGGTCGCTACGAATGCAAGGGCATCCGCAACCATAGTCAACTAGCCCCGACAGCGTCCGGAGTGAACCCAAACTACTGAGGGCTGACCGCACTGGGCATCTATTGGCGCACTAAGCGGGCTCCAGCGGACACAAGAGATGTGCCCGCTGCAGGGCCGCAAGCACATTTCGGTTCGCTACCTGGCCGTTCGCGGGCAACTGCGGAAAGCCTAAAGAGCCTTGCGCCGAGCACGCCATTACTGATCAGTCGACCGTCTGATGGGAAGGATAGCGAAAGTTTGGGAAGTTCGTCAGTCAGCCTGGCCGCGCGCCGCAGGTACGTACTTACGAGATTACTTCTGGTGCTTTGTATGGAGACCGAGATCGCGCGCCGCTCTTTGTGCTTTCGAAGGTGCCGAACCTCGGACAAGGGGGAAGAGATTTAACGAGCAATGATGGATGTTCATTCCCGGATCAAGATGGGATTGGGAACTCGCACTTGCTGGTGCTCCATACTGGTCGGAGGGTATCTGAAGATCGCAGGATTTCAGATGGGCAAATGACTTCTTCAAGTTCGACGCCATTCGCTAGCCTGGGACACGAACTAAAGACCATCCGCGCCGGCTTGAATCAGATTTTTTCCATCGTCGGGTCTGGGTGCTGCCTTAGTTGGGCTGTACGTCTTCGGCATGCCGCAATGCTTGGCCCGTGTGCGAAGAAACTTTCAGCCACGGTTGATTTATTTGTAGCGCCTTGTCTATGTGCCAGTGAGGCATGACCGCGGCGCCACAAGAATAAACACTGTACGCGGTGGTCGCATGTACATGTACTTTCGGGGCCGCCGAGTTCGACTTCGCTGTTAGTCATATTCATCAGCGGACTGATCACAGAGATGTTTACCCACCCTATATGTTCTTCGCGTCGACGCTACGGCCGGGCCACATCAGAAGCTAGACTTGTCATCTGGCTTATTTGTCACCATGTGGGCACACACGCTCGTCGCCGGAAATGGAATTTGCACCCGCCCCAGAATGCGAGAGAGTCTATCTTACCATAGATGTATGCCCCCAAGGCAACATGGGCGCTCCATCTGTACGAAATCGCGCGGAGCAGGGGTTCTTACGGAGATGGCCTGTAGCTGCACAAGTTTGCCCACTCTTCACGATGATAATCTTTTGCTTTGCCCTACTACAGGACTCGGATGTCCCTTTCTCCGAAAGTTCCTGATGTTGTTACTGACGCGCGCCTAAAAAACAAAGGTGAAAAAGACATTGGCAAAGGGAAAAATATCAGCCAGCAAAAACGCGCTCGAATGAGTCACCGTACAAGGAGATCCTTAACCGCCATCTTACTTGGCTCGCCGTAGGCATCGATCTTAGGCGCCGCCGAAGGCAGCAATAGCCGTATCGACCGGTATACATGCATGCTTGATTCTTCCAACACTTTCAATTTGACCCTGTAGGCTATCCGGGCTAGTCGGGAGTGTCCAGGGCAGGGGAACCATATCATCGTCGGCGACTTTACGGCCTCCGAACACTGCGTAGTAGTTCGTCACGAGATCCCTTATCTGCTGTGTATGAAAATCTGATTATTATGAATTTGGTATTAATTCCGCCGGATGACGGTTTACCTCATGTCGGAGAGGTAAAGGTAGCCGAGAATCGGGGTTTCGTCGGTGGCTAGGCAGAGAGGACAGGGGGCCATTCTGGTGGTGTAATAAGTCTTACCAAGAGCCCCTGAAAACGGGGGGAAAAGGGGGCATCTGAAAAGAGGGCGGTACATGAACTTCGTCGCGTGCGTTGCATCCGAGGCATAGTGCGCCCGTACGGGAAGGGCCTTGCTGCGTTCGAGAGCTGCATGTAACGGGTCATGCGCAGGGAGAATAGAAATAACCGCGAGGGCTCGGAAGATAACGTTCCGCCCTCTGCGATTGTTCAGTTCGGCGAATAACCTAAAAACCGCGGCGGAATCTGTGTCTGAAGGAACGATTGCGGACTTGCAAAATGACATTGTTTCTTGCACCAATTACCCGTCTTTAGACCGTGGCATTAAATATCAAGGAAGAAGTCCTTGGGGGACATGGGAGGCATTACAGCACTCGATCAACCTGTTGCTCTTCGAATTCTAGAAAACGGATCGAGCGACGGGTTAACCATGAATCGAAAGTTTAGGCCCCAAATGGGACGTAAGGCGGCGATGGTGAAGCAGAGGCTTCGAGCCACAAGTCCTCGTCCTCTTCCATAATGATCATGCCACTGGTTCGTTCGGAGTTGATGTTGTACGCCGTAGTTTAATGCAAGGGACGTGGACGGAAAACACTCATTTTCAATCCGGCAGCAGGACTCGTATCCCCACTTTTCTTATACCACGTTTTGAAGACATTATGGCTTTGAGAGTTGATTTTGATGTGACCGCAGCGTCAAGGAGCGTCAAAACGAGCAAACTGCCCCAAATTGACAGCAAAAGCTCTCGGAGCAGAGATGGGGCTGTATTAAATTGCCCTATGAGTCTGGAATACGAAGCAACGTACTGTTTACCAGTTCGACTCGGACATGCGGGACGTCCGTGAGCATAGTCGTGCGATGCTCAGTTTCATTTCGGAGACGATGTGCATTTCCTGCGCCTTCCTGAATAGTATGAAGTAGTAAGAAATACTGTTTAAAAGTCGGTGAGAGGAAGTGGACAGTTCTAGTATACTCCATCTACAGAGGCAATGAGCATCGTGATTCTAGAACAGATACTCAAGAGTCAACAGTGGGAGTCTGAAAGAACGGTGCTGGCATACGGTATGATACCACGGTGGGGGGTACTAGACAGCCTCAGCTGTGTTGAGGATCGTTGGTGTTTACTATGGGTTGTTTCATTGCTGAGAGCTTGTTAGCTTCCGTCGTCTTCAGCCATGTACGTCCCAACAGTGAGCGATTTTTTGAATATACAACTGGCAACGGATCCAATTACAGACTCGGGAGCCTATTTTTCGGTTAATTTTTTTTAATTTGCCAAAATACGTTAAAGCTCATAACTCGGATATGGTGTAACGGCTAACATTGCTGCCTCTCATGCTCCATCACGCAGCAGCTCGGGGTTCGACTCCCTGTATCCGAATATTTTGGAACAAGGAGAGGGGAATTCCTCTTTGCTCAGGAAAACGAATCAGATACCAGCCCGTTCGGCCACAGTATCTCGCGCGATTTTCCTCGCCAAATTAGGGATCATGATCCCGTGAGAAACTGTATCAAATTTTTTGACAGCGAAAATCTCACCGTGATTTCGATTTTTATTTTTGAGAAACAGTACATATCTCACTTCTACTTAGCACACACAGCTACACATCACCAAACATCAAAAAAAATCACAACATGGTTCATTAGCAACCATTCGTATCGTTGCTTATTAGTCAAGTAGTAAAATTGTGCTGTAAAGTATTTGCCCTGAAGACGATTTTACGGTGTGATTTTGTGAGATTGAGCTGTGTTGATCACTGGATTTGTACCTCTATCGCAACCTGCACTCATGTAAATCATGGTTGCGCGAGAAAATGCAACCGAACGGACCCTTGTATGTGCCAATACACGACAAAGATGGGTGAAAGCGTTCGCACCGAGACGGCGTTGAGACGGGACACTTGAACATTATTCCGTGTTACATTACCAAGACCATCTGTAAGCCGGTTACCGGATTTGCAACAAAGATCCGTGTCCGTGTTGTCCGACGGCCACTGTACAGACACCGAGGTCGGACGACATGCTCTCAGCTGTGGGCCAACCCGACGCTTGTCGGACACGTATATAATTGGCGAAAGTCAGCATTCTCTTCTCTCGACGTTCGTGAGCATGAGTGTCCCCGGCCGCGGTTCGGACTCCAGAGCACCCGGCACGCCGGAAGGCGACGACGCAACGATTGCTAACGACACCCAAAAGGCATTTCCGAACGAAGGCATACTCGAGAAGGGCGAACAGGCGAAACAGACGATCGCAGATGGAGAAAAGGCGTCTGGCAAGCGGACCTTGGTCATTCTCGAGCCTGAAGACGACCCCAAAAATATGCCGATTGTGCGAAAGTGGCTCATCGTGCTCATCATATCTTCGGCAGCGCTCTGTGCAACATGTACATCATCAATTGTGCGTCGGGCTTCTCTGTCTTCCAATGTACACCGGCTCACGCGTACGGCCGTTACCCTTTACCGCAGGCGGCGTCAGCCGAGAGCGGCGAGGCTCGCGATTTCCATGTCTCGAAAGAGGTGACTATTCTTGCGATTAGTCTGTATGTTGAAGGGCTAGGGATGGGGCCCCTTCTTCTGGGCCCACTATCCGAGTTCTACGGGCGTAGTCCTGTGTACTGGGCGTCGTTTTTCTTTTTCTTTGTATTTTCCTTCCCGGTTGCGTTTGCTCCGAACATTGGTACGTCCTACTATCTATGCTCTACATTCACGCGATCTGATCCTTCCTAGTTGTCTTCCTAATTTTCCGCTTTCTCAGTGGCTTTGCTGGGTCGGCATTCTTGAGCGTGGCAGGCGGTAGCGTTGGGGATTTGTTCTCTAACGAGACGGTGGCAAGGTCTGCTTTCGTTTCTCGCCTTCTCTTCGTGAGTCATTACTAACGACTACGACTAGTCCGATGGCAGTATACACTATTTCTCCCTTCCTAGGTCCTGTGATAGGGCCCCTGTTCTCCGGGTAGGCTTATCCGTTTGACTTCCTCTATGACACGGTATATTGACTCTCGCATGTAGTTTCATCAACCAAAATACAGACTGGCGATGGACATACAGAGTGCAGATAATATGGGTATTTTTAGAGTTGATTGCTCTTGTCCTGGTGCGTTCCCCCTTTCTGCCCCCTCCCTCTATAGCCAACAGTATCGCCGTAGTTCACCCCGGAAACATATGCTCCAGCAATTTTAAAACGCAAGGCCCAGAAGTAATATTTCTCTTCGTTCATTATTTTGTGGCTAGGTTTTTCTGACCCGAACTCATTCAGAATTAGAAAGAATGAACACATTGAGGTGTATGCACCCCTCGAGGTCGAGCAAAAGGGACTTTTACACGCTATCACTGTTAGTTGTTACAAGCCATTTGGTACGACTTAGCTGGCCTAAGGTATACGGTTCCTTCTAACGGTTCCTTCCCTACTACAGAGCTCCTCCTCTTCGACAGGATGTCGCTTTTACTGGACCTGTGGAACGCGCTCGTCTTGGGCATCCTCTACCTCGCATTCCAGGCGTTCCCAATCATCTTTGGCGAGAAGCATGGCTTCAACCTGCAGATGACAGGCGTCAGTTTCCTGGGTATTGGTGTCGGCTTGCTCTTTGGCACACTCTCCCAGCCATTCTGGAATAGGTGCGCACTTCGTCGAATGGGGGGACGAGGAATCCATTGTTCTTACCGAAAGCCTTCTCACAGGTTATACAAGCGCGAGACACTGAAGTACAATGGGCATCCGCCGCCGGAGATGCGCCTGCTGATGGGCATGCCAGGTGGCGTGCTAGTTGCAGTGGGCCTGTTCTGGATCGCATTCACAACGTTCCCAGGCGTGCATTGGATCGTCCCGCTGTTGGGCTCAATACCGTTCGGGCTCGGTATCATATACGTCTTCACTGCGACATTCACGTACCTAGTCATCGCGTATCGTCCGATCGCCGCGAGCGCGATGGCTGCAAACAGTGCGCTCCGCAGTTCATTCGCCGCCGTTTTCCCGCTGTTTGCAGGTCAGATGTACGATCGCCTCGGCACAGTCGGTGCGACGGCCCTCCTTGCGGGTCTGACTTCCTTAATGGCACCCCTTCCGTAAGTGTTTACTTGTTTTCTATTTATGACTTCGTGTACTGAGGCCTGACATTTTAGATTTATCTTTTACTGGTACGGTGCCCGTATACGAGCCAATTCGAAATATGCAGTCGCATGAAAAACGCCATGTTCCGATATCTGCACATCCATATATCCCGGAAATATCATTTGCTATGCATACTCGCCGCAACTCCTCTAGAGCGATACACTGTACTAGTACAAATAATACGCCTTTGGGCTCCACCCCACAGCCATCTCGATTCGGATTGATGTTGTTATGCTCCCAATCTTTGAAATACCCCACCGCCCAAGTGCGCCTTCCTCGCAAATGCGACAATAGGTGGGGCACAGGTTATAGTGTGTGAGCCCCAGCTTCGCCGGGCAACTGCGATGATCCCGAGGTACGATCGAAGCGAAAGCGGACTACGCAGTCGTCGATCTCACTTATTGTATCAATGTATCTCTCGACTGAGGGCATGCCGCAGGTACTCGGCGGCGATCATAGACTAAAATTACGATCGCATCGGTAATAAGTTGTATACAATCGCAGACCGGGCGGAAAAACTTGGGCTGGGGCATCAATCATCAAAATAGAAGTGGACCCGTAGCAGGTATGAGAAGACAGCGGATTGTGAACTACAACAAATAGGGGCATGCGTTTGCACGTTAGATCGATAGCCACCGGCGAGTCACAGCTTGAGCCAATGGACCAGCGCCCATCGTGATATATATTAGGGATAAATTATACGCCGCCTCTTTCGCGACGCCGAAGTCCTGTTAAGTCACAGTTAACATAAGGTTCGGTGTGTCTCGGAAGTGAGAGATACGTGCATCTTTGTTCGTCGTTTGGCGTCTCTCAACGATATTGAGCGCACGTTCGTAGTGCTTGATGGCGTGTGAGAATAGGCCTACGACAAGCTCGGCTCAGTAAGGGGACATGCATAACACTGACCAGCTGACAGTACCTAGTTGATGAAAAGCCCGGCCAAAGTTATATTCGACTTCATCTGCACGCGGCTCATCTTCTTTAAGGGCCCTCATTTCCCTATATTTCGTCATGAATGCCATGCCCTGGAATGAACTATTTCGTCATGAAATTCAAGACTTCAGTCAAACGATAAGCCCACCTGCGTAACAAGATAATTCCGGTTGTCTGACTGACGCTGCATGGCGCGGCCCAGAGAGGCTACCGCAAGGCTCAAGCAGATTAACGGATCGTTGGGAAAATAGTCATAGGCATGCAAAAGATAGACTGCAGCAAGTGGACGTCGTCAGAGAAGATAGCCCTTCACTAGGACAGATACGCACAGATGGCGCTCTGGTAACTCTTGGCCATAATCAAGCTCTGGCCGTAGAGCGTCGGGAGCACCGGATTGGGCTTGGTGGGCCTTGCAGCCACCTCCTTAGTGACCTCTTTCGCTCGCTCAACATTGGCCCCCGCGTCATCCGCATCCAGCCCTTCAGGCTCCTCCGCGTCCTGCTTTCCTGAGGCCCCTGCACTCAGCGCATATCGACGGACACAATTCACCCACTGCACATTCCCCTCTAGCGCAGCCGCACCAATACGCATTTCGCGCAAGACGAACTTCTGGAAACTCGTATTGATAACCTGGTCCGTCTGTGCGAGTCCGCTCGCGCACAAAGCGAGGAAGAGGCGCACAGGCTCATTATTGAATTGGTAAGTCAGCATGAGCTTCCGGCACATCTCCAATACAATCGTGTATTTGCGATGGCGCAAAGCGCAAGCTGTGCATGCGTAATCATAAATATTCAGATAAGCAAACATGCGGCGTAAGACACAAACTCGCAAGGGCCAGACGAATGACATCTTGATAACTTTGGCGCTGGAAAACCAGAGATAATAGCAAATGGCGTAGAACATCCTCTGCAGCGTTGAACTGATCACGCCGAGTAAGGAGGAACGCATACTGTCACATATGGTCAGAAGAAGATTTGGCAAAGTTTATTATATGTATGCCGGTGCACTCACCTCCATAGCTAGGGCTAGCCAATCGGAGAAGTGGATACCGCGAAAGTGGAAAACCTCGACCCTCTGTGTCGATGACGTCTTTTTGGCCTGGCTTTCATGCTCTTTGTGCCCGTCAGTCCGTGCCAATGCTAACACTCAGGGTACGACTTACCCAACTCCAACTCCAGACGCGACGCCATATTTTCCTCTTCTACTTCCCGAGACTTCTCAGTGACTTGCTTTCTCTTCGAGGGGCGAATCATGCCGCTGAACGGCTGAGCCTAAGGAAATGGGCATAAATAAAGGAGTCTTCAAATATGAAACGTAAGGAAGGAACGCACCCCTTTCGATGAGAAGAGATTTCGCGTCTCTCTAAACATTTCAATCAGCTTTTCGGCATGAATGAGCCAATCGCTCTCCACCTCCGCCTCGCCTCTCAGCATGGCGTCTTGTGTCTGTTTCACACGATCGTACCACGCCATCGCCTCAGCCTCCTTCTGGCGTTCCAACTCGACCAGCTGTTCTCGTGAAAGGGTCCTAGGTTGCCGCCCGCCCGCTGCCTGTTTGCCCTTTCCCTTCTTATTCTCGGCGAAAAGGGAGGCTGTTGTGACGTCTGCCTCATTCTGTTGGGAAGGGATGTCCTGAGTTCCCGTTCCACCTGTTCTCTTTTTGCGCGCATCGATGACTGGAGACGGTTTGATTAGTCACTGTAGTATTGTTGATATAGCCTTGCGTGGTTCACCTTGGTATACAAGTTCAAGGGCCTTCCTTGGTTGTCCTGTAACCTCGTAAATTTCAGCGAGCTTCATTTTGGCCTCATTGTTCGTTGGGTCGATAGAAATGACTTCGAAGTTTGTTAGCCATAGGAACAAGGCTATTGGCCCAAGCTTACCGTGCTCATAAACCTCTGCAGCATCTCGTGTGTCCCCCAGGTTCCTCCGGCACTCCGCAGCCCGCATGAGGACATGCATGCTGCTTGTCTGCAGAAAAGCTTAATACTTTAGCCTAAAAAAAGGACATTGGAGACTTACGCCAGCATCCGCACCAAGCATCTCATAAATTGGCCGCGCATCGACGTACATAGTCTGCTCGAAGTACGCATCTGCAATTTCGGCAAACAGAGGCGCGTAGTCCGCAATACTTTCAGACAGGATAATCGCGGCATGCATCTGTTTGTTATATGGTTACGTGAGAATTCACAGGTTAATTAAAAGTGCACGAAAACTTACGCGTCCCTCCTCAATATCACCAGATTTTAGTCGTGCGGTAGCAAGACGGTGACGTGCATTAATATCAAGAGGATGAAATCCCCGTTCAATACCGAGGGCTCCTACTCGTTCCCCCTCACCCTCATCTCTGACGTATCCTTCCAAGTCGTATTCGCGATCGTCCGTGCATGTGTCCCAGTACTTTTGCTTGCCGCGCCCTTGCAACCAGCGACAGCCTGCGCGAATCGTCTTTATAGAGTGCTCATACCACTCAAGACTGTTGTACAAATCTGAGAGCACCAATACTTCCATAAATGTGAAATTTCCGGAGGCAGGTTGAGGCTGAGGATTTTCCGGAACGCTGCTACTGCTAGCCGCGAGCGAAGGGTCAATGACACCCGCGTCAAACGGCGACGTGGGGATGTTCCCATCGGGGTATTGCGACATGAAATAATCCAACGCATCTTGATACAGCGTCGCGCAGAGCTTGAAATCATTAAGTTCGATAAGTATGTGCCGCAGCTCGGTAAGCACAATGGTATCGTGCGGCGAGCGCTTTAGAAGAGCCAAGTACGCATTCCGTGCAGCTGTCAAGTCACCAACTTCACGCGCTAGCGCCGCACGGTCCCACAACGCGAGCACATTGTCTGGGTCGAGGCGCGTCGCCTTTGCAAGGCAGTACAGCGCCTGGGTGAGGAGACCGAGCTCGCGCGACTGCTGCGCGAGCGTGTGCCACTCGTCTGCGTCATGCCGCAGGTGAGCGCCCATGATCGCAAGCTGGAGCGCCTTGACCGGCTCGCCGAGCTCGCGGTGGCACGTCGCAAGCACGCTCCACGCAGAGAGAGCGCGGGGCTCGATGCGGATGACCTCTGTCATGATGCGGATCGCCTCTTGCATGTCTCCGTCGACGTACGCCGTGTTGCCCTCGCCGATGAGCGCGCGGACCTGATGCGATAGCATGGGCCCTTGTCTGCGGCGTGATCCCTATTTAGAAGTTAGGGAAGAGTAATTTTGGAGAGTTCAGCGGACTCACCTTCCCTTTCCCTTTGCCCTTGCCTGCCCTGCCGATACCAGACGCGGCGCGTAGGTCTGCCCGGAACTGCTCCTCTGCTTCGCTTCCAAGTGGCTTGTCCCATATCTTGCTTAGCATGGAGGTGTTCGCGACATCGGATGTGCCGCGTATATCACCTATGAGACGGCTGGAAGACATTAGCAGGTGTGCATAGTGGGATAGCATACATCGCACGCACTCAAAATCTCCCTCAATTTGTGTTTCTATAGACTCGGCCTCTTCAAGCCCTTCTGTTTCCTCTTCGTCCTCAACATCTTCCTCTATAACTGACTCGGTCTCATCTGAGCCACTGGACTCGAGGTCCGAGCTGGACGAAGCGCTCTCCACGAATTCTGGTCCGAGCTCATCTGCAACCTCAATCAATGTAAGGTACGGCTTCACGAGAAGTTAGCATACCTTCGTCTTCCATAGGATCGTACACTACCGACATTGAGACTGGATGAGCATAAACACTGCTCGGTGCTGGTATTCTGAATCCCAAACTTCAGAAGAGAAACGTGAAGTCACGGGATGCATGCCGTAATCGGTGCCTGTCTTCCACGGGTTTCGGCAATCACCGACGCAGAACCGGGTCGCAAAAAGGACTCGTCACTCACGGCGAAACTGCCTCGTTACTGTCGTTCCCCTTTGTGCCTTTGCGGACTGCGCTTCTCGCCCTTTGCCAGCGCGGCCTCGCTTGCCCTTCACCCTCATTCACAGATTCTGCGCTTCACTCTGCTCCTCATCAACCGTTCATTGTTAAGGGGTCGGCCGTGGAAGACTGCGGCGGGTCGCTGGGGTCTGTCGCCGCAATCTGACCCGTGGGTTACGTGGGGCGGGGGTTTGGGCGAAACGGCGCAGACGTGCAGCGCGCACGGGAGAGCGGAGTGCTCATGAACCGTGCGTACCGCGTCGTCCTGGCACCCCGAAATATTGATAGTGGGGAAAGCGAGGGGGGGCGTTGGTTGAGGGGTGAATGGCCAGACGAGCCATTTTTGCGGGTGCGTCGTCTTCACCCGCTCGTACTGACTTGTGGTCCACTTTACCCCTTCTTAGCTGAGATTAAACACCCCTAATGTTATGAACGCCTGCTGCTGGTCTGTGCTATCTGGTTCTTTCATGCTTTGGCTATGGTCTTTTGATTCTTCGGCCTTCTTGTCACTTCAACGTCGTTACCAGCTCTGAGTCTCTCACCAAAGTTCTATCACAGTGGATCTCAGTGATGCTCTACCCTTCTTTGTGAATCTCACGGGTAGGCGGAGAACGCGAGAGCGTCGCCTCACGAAGCCAGATCCGCCTACCCTTCCTTCTCCTTTGCCTCCGTTCACGCTGGCCTGTGAAGACGATGAATACTATTTCCCAGGATGTGTTGATTTTTCCACGCTCGCTTTGCGCCGTTCAATTCTGTTATGATAAGGCAGCAATTTCTCTCGCCATGTCTCACGGTGTTCTGTCCGCGCCCTTGACGTCTTACGTCAGCAAGCATACAATTTCTAATTACCATATTTGTCGAGAACGTCGTCGTTCCCACTACGTCTCTCTACAACACGTCCTTATTCCCACCGCGCGGCGTCCCTCGCGGCGAGCAGTTCTGCACATCGTCCGTGATGGGCATGGATAACGTTACAGATTTCACGTCAGTACCGGTCCGGCCCTGCAGGAGGACTGCGGACTTGACTCGGAGAATGTCGAAGCAGCCGTCGTCAATTGCATGTTGGTCACCGGGTGCGACGGTTGCTGTTTACAATAATGTTGTTCGGTGAGGTTTCTCAAATATCGAGCATTTGTGCTGTCACTAATTTTTAATGCGATTTTTTGACGACATCCTGCAATTTGCAGATCAATGTTCGATTTTTCTACAATTATTTTTACGGTTTATTGCATATTTACTGGCTCTGGGTAGTGGCGTGAGAAGATTAGAAACTCCGACAAGCCCAGATCCCTAAACGGCGGTTTTGTTCCCACACTGCTGGTCCTATCTCCTCCGGCTTGCAGCTTCACGGCCATAAACGTTGCGCCAGGGCCACAACTTCGTCCTTCAGACTATGATTTCCCCGCCAACACAGACAATCATGTCTTCTATACTCGCCATGTTCGTATTCGCACCCTTGCTTGTCGCGGCGTCCGACAATGGGATGGACATGAGCATGGACGGCGCTATGTTCGTCTCTCCTGTACTAACGCTTACCGTCCTCTGAATGCCACGGATTGTCTACAGGGACCTCGCAACAGGTAGCATGCTAACGTATCTGCACTTCACGCCTGGCGATGTGCTGTGGTTCCAAGGCTGGGTTCCCGCATCTGCTGGTGCGATGGTCGGCACTTGCATCGGCTTGTTTTTGCTCGGCGTCATCGACCGCTGGGTCGCAGCATGCCGCGGGCTCATGGAGGCGCACTGGGGCAAGCAGTGAGCAGACCTTGTTCCTCCTTCTATCGCCTAAGTTGATTGACGAGAGAAGGGCGCACATCATCCTTGCGAACAAGCTCAATGCACAACGGCCGCCCCTGGATGCACGCGTCTCTTCTGCTTCTGCGACTTCGTCGGTGGCCAAGGCGGACGGCGCAGGCGCACCTGTTCTAAACAAAGAAACGCCCGAAACGGGGTTCCTGCGTACGTCAATGCCGTTCGTGCCTGCGCACGATATCACTCGTGGAATTATGCATGCAGGGCAGTCGGCGCTTGAGTTTGCATTCATGTTAGCGGTAATGTGCGTCTATCTATGCTCGTGTTCCTGGTCATTTGTTCTTTATACTGACCGTGTATACCTTTCTGCAGGACGTTTCAGATCGCATTCATTCTCTCAATCGTCGTTGGACTGGGAGTGGGCGAGATGCTTTTTGGAAGGTACAACTCGCATGCTCATCTGTACTAGCTATTCGCGTTTTTTTGTAAATGTATGACGGGAATTTGAAGAAAGCCGACTTTGGAATTACATGCGCAATGCGTTGTTTATCGGCTTACGGCGTTCACAACAATAAAGGGGCAATCCCACTAAAGCACTTGGCGATTACACTAGTTAGATCTATTCTCGACGAAGTACTTTTGCGATGGAGATAGTTCGCGCTTGGCATTCTCGGACTGCTCAGGTCCTGCATACATACAGTACGTACTTGGGTTGTTATCAAGTTGGCGCTGGCCATCAGGCAGATGGCGTCTTGATGATACGGCCTGGGTACCAAGCAGCCCCTTTCGTTGTAAAAACCCGTATACATGTGTGGCCGTGTTCGTCGAATGGAAACGTGTCTCCTAGCAATGCATGCACCAGCGTCTTCGCGGACCTCCTATTCGTGTATGCTGAGGTGGTACGACTGTGCTGCCAGCCGTTTCGCCGCTGTGTATTTTGAAACTCGGGTACCTCGGAGCTGTCGTCGTCGCTCTTGTGTGGGTGAAAAAGTTTTAGTCGATTGCCTTGTAAGGGAGACCTGACCAGATGGGTATGAAGCGCCACCGTGCCCGCTCGCTCTTTACCCTCTACACCCACGTCGTCGTCGCTGTTGTCGCCGCCAAGCAGGCCTCAACTTACCATCAGCGAGACGAGTAGAGCTTTCGAGTCGCTATAGCCCTGCATACACGAGCAAGTCAGAGAAAGCGAGGCCGCACGAATATTAGCTTGTCAGATTAGACAACAGCCATGTCCGACGCACCCCCACCCATCCCAGCTGAGTTCCAGGTATACGAGTATGTCCTACGCGCCGCGGTTATTTTTCTTTATCAGCACGTTGCTCGCTAATCTCTTCCATTCTCTCCGTCCAGCTCGTATGTCACCGACCCGACCTTCCAGCGCAAGTTCAGCATCGTATGGGCGTCCGTGGCAGCCGCCGCCATCTTCTTCTCGCTTCCACACCTTTTCAGGTCGCTCAGGAAAGGATACCTGCGCACGAGCATTGTGGGCTTCTCCGAAGATCTCAATGGCCGGGCGTACGAGCCTGTTGCCGCGGATGTGCGAGCAAAGTCGAAGACGGGTGCTAAGAAAGTAACCAGGAAAGACAGACTTACGGTGAAGCTTGTCGGGCTCGTCTCGGCTGTTAGGTCGCTCGCGCTGCTATCGGTTCCCCAAATGGGTCTTGATCTTGGCCAAAGTACGTCTATATCTGTTTCCAATTTGCCGAACTTTGGTTGATGGATGTTCATAAGTTGTGCTTGTGATCGCGTACTACGTGACCCTGCTTTTGTGTATCACCATGCATTCTGAGCTTGTCGACAATCCGAACCGCGCAGGTGCGAATCCCCGTTTTCGTCAACGACAAACTGCTACTAGAAGTACTAATATCAATGAATTAAAGGTTTTATGGCCATCGCCCAATTACCCGTTGTCTTTCTCCTTGCCACGAAGAATTCACCCCTTTCGCTCCTCCTCGGTGCGGGACACGGCTGGGAAAAACTCAACTTCTTGCATCGCTGGTCCGGCCGTGGGATGTTCCTCTCCGCTGTTGTTCATGGCTCGCTCTGGATCCGCAACCACCTCCAGTACGATATACAAATTCTTGGCGCGCAGAAAGAGACATCTGGTGTCGCGTGTCTCGCGCTCCTCGGGATCATCACGCTCAGCTCGCTCAAGGTTGTAAGGGCGTACGCGTACCAAGTTTTCTTCGTCGTACAGTGAGTGTGTTCTTGTGTTGATATCAGATAGTTTTTAATTTTCTTGTGCAGCATACTGGCTGTTGTCGCGTTTTTTATTACGTTGTGCTACCACACTATTTACGCTGTTCCGTACATCTTCCCCCCTCTTGCGTTCTACGGACTCGACCTCCTCCTCCGGCTCTTCCGCTTCCGCGTGAAGGACGCAACGCTGATCGCCCCAGACAACCAAATGACGATTGTATGCACCCTGTATTAGACTGACTTTAGTCCGCCTTACTTACACTTATTCTCTCAGGTCCGTGTCCAGGACTGCGATAATGGCTGGGCACCCGGTCAACACGTACGGATGCGCGTCTTGTTCGCAAACCGTGTGTTTGAGTCCCACCCGCTGACGATCATGTCCGCACCCCCGCGTACGACGTGCCTCTCGGATCGTACGCTTCTCTTCGGTGCGCGCGTCCGCGGCGACTGGACTCGTGCGCTTAATGCATATGCGCACGCAAACGCCCTGCCAGCGTTCACCGCCGTTGGGACTTCCGAGAAGCCGTCCGCGAATGACGGATCAGACTCGGAAAAAGAGCCTATTTCTCTAGTCCAAACCCCAGGCGCGGGTGTAGAGATGAAGGGGCTTTATGAGTCTGAAAAACCTGGCTGGACGGCGCTTACTGGTGCGCCGGTGCAAGTGATGCTCGACGGGCCGTACGGCGGATGCAGTGTCGACCTTGGTGATTATGCGCGCGTATTACTTGTTGCGGGCGGCGCAGGGGTCACATTCACGCTTGGTCTCCTCGACGACATTGTCGGGCGCTGCATGCGACTCGGCCGCCCCAACGGCGAACGCACCCGCCGCATCGAGTTCGTGTGGTGTATACAGTCGTTTGGTGAGTACTCCAACTTCCCTTTGACACCCTGAGGATTTTCCTAATTGCCGATTTCTCGAAGACTATATCCACTGGGTCGCGCCGCTGCTCGCTGAGATTGCACAACGCGCCAACGCTGAAGATTCAACACTCGACCTGCACATCAGCATCTTCGTCACATGCCTGTGTGACCCCAGCGCGGTGCCTCCAATCCCGAATTGCGACGTGCTCATCGAGCGGCCGTGCGTGGCTGGCCTCGCTGACGCGCTCGCCAGGACGGGAAGCGCGGCGGAGTGCTGCGAGACGGGCGCTGCGGGCGTTGAGAAACTGTGTGGCTGTTGCCAGACCGCGGGTGTGGATGGGGGAGCGGACAGATGCACATGCGGCGAGAATGACGTGAAGATAGATGCGGTTGTGAACGCGGGTGCGGGTGTGGGCGCAGATGCAGACGGAGGCGGCTTTGCAGTATGCGCGGCGGGCCCTGAGGGGATGGCACGCGAGGCAAAGAACGCAGTAGCACGTCTCGCTCTCGCTCATGCGCACCGCCTCGGACGCGTGGCATGCCATGCAGAGGTGTACACGCTCTGACACACGGAATGGTGTATTATATGTTGACGACCCCTTTGTAACGCTATTAAATGGAATTTTATAAATTTTGCATGGTCGTGTGTTGGCGTCTTCGTACCCGATAGCGAAGGGGGAGCTTGCCATATCGCTGGATTTACATGTACAGTGTACTTACCCTGCTCAGTCCTTCGGTGTGTGCGTAGGCTGTCGTCTGATGGTCACAGTGGTCAAGGACTCATGAACCTCCGCGCCTCAGGATGCAGCCTTTTATCCTTGACAGCTTCCTCCTTAAGCTGGCCGGAGTCGCTGACTATCGTTTCCAGTTCAACATTAACATAAACATGCATCACACCGGTACACAGTACTCCCGTACGCTCGGGCTGCCCCGTCCGAGTGGCTCCGCCTGCGCCAATGCGTAGCAATAGTGCCGTGTACTGGTAGTCGAGCGTTGCGAATTGTTGGCCCGTTTTTGCGCCTTTGTGGGACAGGACCTGTGTTGTTTTTTTGGTACATACAATGAACATGAGATACAGCCAATGCAGCTCATTCTCTGACTGTGAGATTTGGCAGGATTGATGACGCGGGCGCGACTCGGTTCAGTCAAACTCGACGACCGTAGACTTAAGCGTACTTTAATATCCGTCAATGTTAACGGCTTTCATAAGTGTATATTTATATTATATTGTCCCGACTACCGTAAGTACAAAGGTTTATATAATGTTGCAGATCACCTCCCCTCCTTCCCTCTCTCCCCACCCCACCCGTCACCGCCCCATACTATAATGTGAAGCAGCATGCGACAAGTCAGTAAACAGTCCCATGTCAAACTAACGACAGAGCAACTCACCTGCGGCGCACCCGCAGGAGGGATGCCCCGTGCCACTCGAACACCTCCCTACCAGAAGGCTACACCCCCGACAGCTCAGCGGCGGTCAGAGTGATCGAATTGAAGCAGAACTAGCGTGGCCAGCACCAGAACGCCCTCTTCAACCACCCATTCCACTGCCTAACTTTCGAAGAGCGCAGGACCCCCCGGTATGGAGACGCACGATTGGCCTGTGACACGGGACATCCCTCCCCCGCTCCCCCCACACCCCCGAGGAGAGCGGCGCAATGGAAAAAAACCGCACGCGGTAAAAAAACCATCTCGACAGCGACGACAGGATCTCCAGAGTCCAGACCAGCTGGGCGACAGGAACGAGATCTAGAAAGAAAGAGAGTGTGAGCATCGCACCAGGCGAATAAAGAAAAGGAAATCGCAGCCAAAGGAACATCGATCGTCGAAAAGTCAGGAGTCGAGATGTCCGCGTCACGAACACCTGCGAAAGAAAAGTAACTCAGCGAAGTATTTCATTGCAATGGTCGGGAGAGGTGAGACCCGGACGGCCGCGACCCAGTCGGGCTTGCGGGGCCCACGAAGATCCCGGCCGGTTAAGCTGACAGAAAGGGAAGGTGCCTCTTCCCAAAACTGCCAGCCGACCGGCCCGGGATCTCGACGGGCAATAAAAGGAAAGAGTTACTCAGCTTCGACCGACTGTCACATCCCCGCCACCCGCCACGTCGTCACATCCCCGCCACTGCCACCCGCCACGGCACACCCGCGTCACGCCCTCACGTCACGTCCCTCCTAGTACTCCTCCTCCACCCCGGGCCGCATCCCCAACACACGCCTCACCGCCCTCTTGAAGTCCGAGACGTAAAGTCGCATCCTCATCCGGGCCGGAAGTTGCGACATCTTGAACTCCTTCTCTTGTATCGTCGAAAACCAGGGCTTGCTTAGCGGCCTCTGCAGTGGCGGGCGAACAGGCGCAGTCGGGCCGGTGATGAGGGTCGCCGTCGACATCGTAAGCGCCAGTTCCGGAACGTTGGCAAGGCCGAGTCCGCGCAAGCTACGCTCCGTACAGGCGCTTCGGATGTCGACGAGCAACCGCTCACATAGTCGTACCTGCTCCTCGTTGAAGTGTGCCGGGATCTCACTGTGCGGGTCGGGGACGAGTCGAGGGACAAATTCTCCTGCAGATACACGGGGGATCAGTGGCTCGGAACCTACGCTTATTTCCAGTCCCACAAGCTCCCTGCGGGCAGGCGTCCGAACAGCCTGCCCTCTCTGTACTGAGTATATCACTGGACGGTCGTCGTCGGCCATCGAGTCGGAGGGGGACCACTCGACCAAACTTGGTGTCCGTGCGGGTGTCGTGTCGCCAAGCTCCCAGTTCTCGGATACCTCCACTTGAATCGGAATTATGATGTCGTCGTCCCGCGGCTCGAGAAACCCACGCATGTCCTGCATGCCGTGGGAAGGGACGAGGCGCATCCTTTCGTCGTCGATGGACTGCTGGTAGGACTGGGTGTACAAGGAAGATGATGTCTCAGACATGATCGGATCAGATAGTTATTGGTTTGCAAAAAGATATGTGTGTGTGGGGGCACAAAGTAAGAAGTAGATGGGGGTATGTGTCGGGATGTCGGGTTTATATCAGAAATAGGTGCGTGTCTCATGGGCGGACGTTGGTCAGAAACATAATTTCTCGTAGTCCAGACCTTGCCTGCGGATTCTGAGTTTGGAGTGTTGGATGGAAGGTTGGACTCTGCCGATTCATGGAGTCACTGTATCGACATTTATGGGATGTGGTAGGCGGTATCTTTTTGCCATTGAATTTGAAAAGTGAGTTCATCTTTCTTGACGAGAATCTGTCAGTTTGAGCTTCAGGCAGCCCCTACTACTGAGTGGAGGCAACGCCCGCAAGTTTTTTGGGACCGATTTGCATGCTGACAAAAGATCGGCACCTTCTTCGTTTAGTAATTTGGGTGGCAACAATTTCAGCCAGTGCAATCTGGCTTCTTTAACTGAGATTTGAACAATTAAAAACCA